>JACXGM010001146.1:17435-58380 GCA_016801145.1 Umbra pygmaea
TTTTACCTGGGAAAACTATGCTTTAAGTCATTACTGGGACCCTTTGATGACCAAAAAGAAGGATTTTATGACCGTAAGTTAAATATTTTGTACTAAAATCTTAACATAAGTGACGTGTGGTAACCTGTATTTCCTGAGTATAATGGGATTGTTTTCAAGACGCGTACCTGACATTAAGTAGTCTAACGTTGTGAGTTTTTAGCTACACTAAAACCAAGATATTTGCTAGAATCCCAAGATTCTAAGCTTTAAGAACATATAAGACTTTTATATATATCCAAAAAAATGTGCATGGTAGATGTGTTTCTAGTTGGCATTTAGATTTTTTTTAGAAGACAAAAAAACGATTTACTGTTTTCGTAATGTGCAGTTGGAACTCGCAGCCATAACATTTTTAATTTTACAGCTACACTAAAACCGAGATTTCTACTCGAACCCCAACATTCAAAGCTTTAAGGAGATATATTACTTGTATTTATAACCTAAAAAATGAGGGTGCTAGCCGTGTTTTCCCTTTGCCATTCAATTTAGTTTTAGGTACAAAAACGGCTAGTTGAGTAAATCAGCTAACAGCTTTTGGTACTGGCTGTTTACGTCACATTATGATTAATAACTATCTCGTTTTCATAGCTATTTTAAAACCGAGATATTTGCTAGAACCCCAACATTCTATGCTTTAAGGACATATGAGACATGTATTTATAACTTAAATATTGCATTCGTGAGCTTTGTTTTTATTCCTTAATGTATTTACTATGAAGTGAAAAAAAAAATGTTTTTTTTTCAAGACGCGTAGCTGACATTAAGTAGTTGTAACGTTGTGAATTTTATAGCTACACTAAAACCGAGATATTTGCTAGAATCCCAAGATTCTAAGCTTTAAGGACATATAAGACATGTATATATAACCCAATAAATTCCGGTGTTAGCCTTGTTTCTAGTTTTACATTCCATTTAATTTGAGGCACATGTGTAAAAGGCACGTAGCTCACATTATGAGGGGAAATTATTATTTTTGTTATAGCTACTGTAGAATGGTGACATTTGCTACATTCCAGAGTGTCTAAGCTTTATGTAGATATATAACATGTATAAATAACCTAGAAATAGGACTTGTGAACTGTGATTGTTTGGACTTGTGAACCAGTTTTTGGGGGTGGGGGGGGCAGCAACCCGCCGCCGGCATGGTGCTCCCTAACTGGTTAAATTAGCACTGGTTAAATGGGGGTAGACCATACTTCAACGCTGCCGCTGTCCTGATATACTGTAAGACACCAAGTTGAGCTCCTGGTCATTAGTAAGAACTGCATTGCAGCCTATGTACCAACTACACCCCACTGGCCACCTCGCACATTTCTTTAGATTTTGCATTGACCTTGCATGACACAATACCATGAAATATGACAGTTTTTTGGGCACAGAATAATATGTTTGTGATGATACCAGTTACGTTTAACAGTCACATAAGGATAATAAGTTATTCATTGTAGAGAGTGCATGGTGAAGTGAACGTCATACCAAAAAAAAACTTTTTCAAATTTACCATTATCAAAGAGGACACTAATATGAATGTGCACAGGAAAAATCACAACTTGTGCTTGATGCGTAAGCAAGTTATTTAAGGTGTCTCAACTGTACACATGTCTCAACTGTACACAGTGTACCCTACCAATAGCCTACATTGCAAAAAAAATAGTGCAAATTGCAGCATGTATTCCTGTAACATGGAGAACATTCTATACAGTACAGATTTGCCATTCTAGTTTTGTAAAAATGTAGCGCCGGCAAACAACTTCCAAGGAGCCAAGAATTAGACTATGGTGTCACAGAATGGCTTGGATATTTATTTGCTTTTCGGCAGATATGGTGAATTGTTCTAAAGTGGAACACTGTCTGATGACAACTAAGGTCTAGTGCAAGCAGCTATGGCTCTTTAAAGGGTAGAAATGCTCAGACAATTATTGATAATAACCTCAAAGCATAATTAGAAAATGAAAGACAAAATATTCATAAATAAATTCAGATTGTGCTGAATCCAAATTGATTTCAAACAAAATAATTTAAATGACTATGTTGAAAACATAGGCTGATGTCATGGAAGCTGATCATGACACGTTTACAGCTGATCGTGACTATATTCAAAAACGATCATGGATTGTACTTTAAAAACACATAGCTATTAACCAAAGCCATTAAATCATACCAAAATGAAGATGGTCCTAAAATTTTCCAGAAACATTCTCAATTTAGGAAGTGTTCGGTTGACCTGGAATAATTTAATTTCGCATAATAATTGCATATTTAATGTTGCAAAAAAGGTATTTAGCATGCTGGGAAGGGTTTCATCTATCCAAGCTCGAACTAAACAGTAATGCAGCTATAACTAAAAATTATATTCAAGTATATTCAAGCTACATTTAAAATAACTCCCTTAGAAGCTGCATAGGAGTCTTGCCTCAATTTGTGGCATGCAGATGAAGTTTGACCTGCCGAACTACCTGACGGACCTGTCAAACTATCTGATAAAGATCAAATAGCCTACTATAGCTGTGGTAACTGACAAAGGCTAGCCAAACATCCCACTGTCTCTCTCCTTCAGCTCAATACTCCGATCGAGATCTACGTAGCCTTGATTTATAGATATACTGTATTTGTTATTGATACGAAGACTCAAATCTACAAATGAAATCACTTAGGGTGCTGATAATAATTGTAGTAGGCTTATTCTTGCATCAGAACATCAATAACAGAGGGATGCAGTATTCTTTTTAAGAACGCTTTACTGGATGTTTAACATTACGACACACTCCACGAAGGGATATCTGATCAAAAACCACCAATCACCCGGCTGAGTTTCTGTAACTAATAATCATGATATTGAAGAAAGTTGAATGAATTAATGAAAATGTTGAGAGAATTGAAGTTAACTGATTAGCCTGTATATATCTTGGCTAACCACTGCCACCTCCTGGAACATAGCCTAATAACACAAAAACAAGGACTTTTTGATTGCTCTAGTCTGTTTCTAGAACTGTCGGTTATACAGCCAATCCATCCGATGCATGGTTTTAGACACTCCCTTCTAATTATAATATGAGGTGAGGAAAATGGGAAATTGGTAAAATGGGTTAATGGGAAATGTAAAATAGGACATAGATAAACGTATTCAATTGTTAAATGATAAATGGAAAAGTAAAATTAAGTCTTTTTTAAATTTACTTTGTTATTTGATGATTGAAAGAGTAAAACAATGTATTCTTTATTTACTTTATTGGCTTATAGTAGGCAAAGGAAATGAACATTTAATAATCCTAATTTCCTTTTACTTTAATTTGGGATACAATCCTGGGATTCCATACATTGTTTTACTGTCACAGTATTTTTTTAAATAATGAACTGTTGTACAAAACAGATTTTAAAACAAGTCAGATACCTAAACGATTATCTGAACAACATTTCACATGACAACTTAAGAATAGTAAAATGGTGTTGAATGAACTGTTTGCAAACATTGCACTCTAATTGGTTGTTGCTTTTATTGGATAAATGCATCCAAAACCAGCTGCATTTTTTGAGTTTGGCTCATTTTCTTTATCAAACTCAGCTACGAATTGTAGTCGTTCTTTTCTCACAAACTGACTTTTGTTCAGAATGTTAACTACTCAACTCTAACGACTGCCAATAGTCAGTACAACTGTTTTTATCACAACTGTTTTTGAAACACATTGTGTCGAACATTATGTCCTGAATAAAACAATTTAGTACAGTAAACAGCACAAACTATAGGAGAGAGACAGGCAATGTAGACAGGAAAGGGAAAGGAAACAAGTATGATGGTCTTTAAGAGGTCTATAGGCCTCAGCCTCCCTTATCTGAAGAGAAGCTCGCATCAATGTCCATTCAGGGACACATACTGGGGAATCACCTGGGGCCTCATGTACAAAGACTTGCGTTAAATTCATACTAAAACATTTTGTACGGACAAAGCTGTAAATGAACGTACGCACAAAAAAACAGATGTATGAATCTCTGCGTACGAAGGATCCCACGCAAATTCTCTTTGTACATCCCAATTAATGGAAAATTGAGCGCACATGCACGAGCACAACGCCCCACCCAGTCTCCTCCCTCAATTAAAGTACTAATATAAATATGGTAATTAGTCCAATTTGGCAAAAGAAACCTGCAAGAACATGGCTAAAGCAAGCAAGAAACGAAATTTCACAGAAAATGAATTAGAGATGCTACTATCAGAGGTAGAAACAAGAAAAAATATATTATTTGGAACTTTGTCCTCTGGAATAAATAACAAAAGAAAGAAAAAAGAATGGGAGAGTTTGTCTGATGCGGTCAACGCGGTGGGATCTGAGAGTCACACCGTAAATGAACTAAAGAAGAAATGGTCTGACATAAAAGTGGAAGTTAAGCGGAGAACTGCTGCGCACCGACAAAGTGTGGGCAGAACAGGCGGTGGTACAGGGGCAGATGAACTTACACCCTTTGACCAGAGAGTTGCCTCTATTGTAGGAGACACGTTAATCTCTGGAATCGTATCCGTTGATGTGGGAGACTCGGATATGCTACAGGACTGCCAGCAAGGTGACTAATTAGAGATTTACCTAAACTTGATACATATAGCCTACCAGCCACCATTTCATTTTAAAATGCATGCAATGTAGGAAAAAGTACACCCAGAGATTTTATGTATCCACTGCTGTTATTGCAAATGTGTGCACCCAGTCAAATTACTGTTAACATGTGCCTGCGTTTATTTGGACCCCAGGAACAACAGCAGGAACGTCCACTTTTACACACTCAGAGTCCGCACCACCCGAGCAGCCAGAGCCCATTCAGTCCAGCGTCTCCGGTGTCTCTACTCCCCCCAGTGCTGAAGCCCGTCCATCTGGCCGCGTCTTGACACATGCTGTTCTGGAGTCACAACATCAAATTATTAGGGCCATTGGAGAAATTAACAGTCACTTGAAAAATATCACTGATGCACTCACAGAAATAAGCCATTCATTAAAGAAATTGGTCAAGAAATGAACTTTGTGTCAAAGTACCAATTATATTGTCGCAATTACACGTTGACGAGCCTGAATGGCTTGTGCTGCACATAGACTGGTCCTAGGTCAGGGTCATCTGGCGGTGCCCCCACCTCACCAAGGGGTATTTCATGCCTGTGCGCGACATTGTGCAGCACTCCACAGGCCAGTATGATGCGGGTAACCTTGTCAGGGTGGTATAACAGCATCCCCCCGGTCCTGTCGAGGCAGCGCCACTGACATTTCAGCTGCCCAATCGCCCGCTCCACAACTGACCGAGTGCGAGAATGGGCATCGTTGTATCTGCGCTCTTGGTCAGTTTGTGGGTAGGTGAGGGGGGTTAACAGCCACGTCTTTAGTGGATAACCACTGTCTCCTGATGGGCAGTTGAATAATTACACACACAAAGTTAAATGTTTAGATAGAACCATACATTTAAATGCATAACTTACCAAGTAGCCACCCATCACGCACCCTGCCAGCTTGGAGTCTCATCCCAACCATGCTGTTTGTAAGGATATATGAGTCATGGGTTGCCACCTTGCCACAATATTTGTTAGGCGCATTTGTGCATCACATATAATCTGCACATTTATTGAATGAAAATGTTTCCAATTCACATATGCAAATTCTTCTTCAGATGGCGCCTTTATAGCAATATGTGTGCAGTCGATCGCTCCGATTACATTAGGAAAACCGGCTATCGCTACAAATTGTGTTTTAATGTTTGGCTGGTCACCTGGATCATATGGGAACGTTATGTACCTGGTAGACAAGCCGATGATCCCGTCCCATACAGCTGGCATTGCACGGCTCAAACGCAACTGGCTTATTCCTGAGCGGTCTGCCAGTTCTCTTTGGAAAGAACCAGTTGCCAGGAAACCAAGTGTAGTAAGCACCTGTAAAGGAACAGGTAATGCGTGGCTCCTCACTGTCTCTCTTTCCAAATTTGGACCCAACTCAGCACAGAGCTCCAAGAGTATAGCCCTTGGAAATCTGAAACGGCTGGTAAGCCAGTCATCATCGTGGGCCAGAAAATCATTGTGGTCCCTAAACACTCGTTCTCTTCGAATTCGTCCATTGACAATGTCCTTTAATAAAGCCAACACTGCCATTGCTAGACGGGTTGTATCAATTTGCAAATGCTTTATATACCGTATGTTCTTACCTAATTGCATAGCTAATTAATATAATATTTTAATGAGACTCATGTGACAATAATATGTAAAATCATCAATTACAAATTAAAAGCCATATCTGACAGCTGGTGGTACGATAGACCAATTCGTAGTGTAATGTTTGCCACTTTACTTTATTGCCTCTATGAGTCTCCAACTGACAAAAATCACAACAAATGTACGTACGCCAGGCATGAAGTTTACGTGGAGGACCGCACATTCTTACGTTATTTTCACTGTTAATACATCTGACTGTGAACGTGAAAGCTGGCATACGCCGTGTTTTTGTGCATACGCAGTGTTGACACAAGAGGCCCCAGGTCTTTAAAATCCACTGGTTTTTGGATGAAGTCTGGCTCAATAGACAGCACATAGCCAGTGCAATTGATTCAGCCTTAATTAACTTTTCCCAAAATTGATAGTTATGCTACTTCCAATGTGAGTTGTGCTACATTATTGTTTCCTAATTGTTTGAGATAAATGTTATATATCCACAATTCCTTGGTTGATCCAAGTCGTGTCTCCTCCAAAATGTAAGCATGGCAAACAGAATAGGGAATTCTTGGCTACACCTGCCGTTAGCCATTTCTTTCTTTCAAACCAATTAACACAAAATGTTTTTGTTGTTTTTCCTCTTGTGTTATTAAAACGATTGGATGTTACAAGTCTTTTAATAACATTTTTTTTCCTCCAAAGACAACAAAGTAAATGGATGAGAAAGCAAATTATCCACCTCTTCTAAAGTCCATTTCCACACGATCACACTTTTTAATGATTCTTTTTGTATAGCATGTTTACAACAGCCACTAGGCTGACCAAAGTGCTTTAAAGAAAAGTAATACATCTAAAAACAAAAGTAATAAAAAAGACCTATATCATAACAGACAGTAGTATATGAATTGATTGAAGTTTTTTTCTTAGTTACGTTACGTATAATGAAAGCATGTATATGCAAGCCCTCCCGGACCCATAGGGATTGTATTGAAGGCTCTGATATTAGAAAAGTATTTTACATGAGAGTCTAGGAGTGAATTCTTGGGCAGTTTTCAACATTACTGAAATCACCCCAAAAAGGGCGGGACCATTTGAAGCACGACTTCAGCCTGATTGGACATTTAGTGGCAGATCAAACATTTAGATTAGAACACTGATAATGCTGTTGCCGTTATAGAATTGATTAGAAAAAAAATCCCTTCTTTTCCACCCCTGATTTTCACCCAAAGAGACCTTAGTTCACAAAGTTGTATCAAGCACATTCCTCCGCACAAAGCTATTTAACCCATTCACGTAGCACTCGCAGTAGCTCATTAAGAGGGTGCTGCCATCTACAAAGTCACAAACTTCAAGAAGAAAGAGTGGAACCCAAATGAGAAAGACAAAACATGAATGGAATGAAAAAACAGGAGACGTTCATGAATAGAATAAACTCAAAATCAAAAAGGGAATTCTATACTGATACTGGGTCACATAAACAACTAGTTCTCCTAAGTAAACTGAAGGCTGAATTGACTACCTCCATCTTTAACCCAATAAAGGAGGCTATGATTACATTCTAGTTTCAGGTTCACTTTTTTTGCGTAAACACAAGCGTTTATGTAAGTGTATCCAACAAAGAGTAGTAAAATGGTGGCTGAGAAACTTTTTTATGACTTCATTTTGGTTTCCCTGAAAGTTTACACCATGTTCAGAGTTGGAAATTTGAGAACAACATTTTTCTGCTACTCCAACAGATGGCTGGAAGGTCTCACTCTTGAACTCCCCCCTACCACCTACAGAGAAATCCAGTTGAAAGAGTGAACAGAACTTAATTCAAATGCTTCACACATTGGAGGAGGAAAGAAAGTCTGAGTGGAAAGAACACTTACCACAAATAGTTGATGGGATGAAGCCACGGGATGTGCAACATTCTTTCTAATCTATGGAAGAACCACACATTTGCCGATTGACATTCTATTTGACATTACCCGCGAAAGAGAAATACAGACAAGACAGGCATTTGGAGAAAAAAAAACCTCAGTGAAATTACGTTTATAGCCAGATATAAACCAAAAATGGTGGTATACACTAAGCAAGTCACATTACATCTATAGCACTAGTTGCCCCTAGGTAGACAGGAAAATTACAAGAAAAAACTCCTGTACCATAATTTCACTATTTCCTTATGGCATTAGATGTCATATTCCACTAGTCAGGCCTGGACAGATGGCTGAGGCCCAGGTGGAAAGCTATTATTTTCTCCAGCACTGTGCACCAACAGGATCAGTCTGCTCATTGGAGTCTGAAGAGTAAAAGAAGCAGAGTAACATTGACAGGTTAGGTTTGCTTACCTCTCCTCTCTATATTACTTTAAACACAGACCTCTCTGCCCTCAGACTGGTTAACTTCCTGTTGAAGTCTCATGGGTTCTGTAACGAATTTAAAAAGCAGCCACATTTTCTCTATTGGCCTTACAAATAAAATTCCCACTTGGTAGAAATCTGATAACTGCCAGAAACCTTGAAAAGTCAAGGGCTATCAAGTACAGGGATGCATTCAGTTTCCATGGTGTTACAAAGACCAGGCTCTAGTTACAAACCCTGAAAACAAGGTTTAAGGAGAGAAGAGGATATGTCCAGCTGTGTCCTGAGGCATCAGAACATCACTGTTCTTTTGAACAAGTGTTTGAATGGGAGTCCGCTTTTCGAATCTTTTGATATTTTTATAAATGCAATGTCCTTATTAATGATTCTAAAAATCACTGCCTGCTAAATACATTGCTTTTATATTACAGTCTATATTATAACTATATACATTTGTTCTTAACCTACAGTTGCGGTCTAGTTCATTCTGAGAGGTGGTATTTGCTGATCTTATGTTATGTGTTCAGGTAATCCATTTTAGGTTTATTTTGAATTTGTTTTAGATTGGGCTCTAATGTAGTGTCTGTCTTCTACCTTCACATTATATAATTCTACAGCCGCAACTAACCTACATACATTACATCTCCATGTAACTTAAACTGTTCAAAGAATGCAGTTTCAATTCTGTAAATAAACAACGCTCTTACATTAATAAATTGAATGAAAATACACATAGTTCATGAACATGGGATGCATAAAGTGTGTGAACTCTTTAGAATGTGGAACCCAAATAAATGAGAAAAATCTTATACTGTACTTGGTCATTTATTCTTTGAGGACAATGATCCATTATTACATATCTGTGGGTGGCAAAAGTATGTGAACCTCTAGGATAAACAGTTCATTTGAAGGTAAAATTTCAGTCAGGTGATCTGAATAAATGGGATGATAATCAGGTGTGAGTGTGCACCCTGTTTTATTTTATTTTCCCCAGTGCCATTTAGGGTAAAGTTGCCCAACAACACTTGGCAGAGTAGGGAAGTGAACCGGCAACCTTCCGACTACAAGTCTGACTCCCTATCCACTGAGATAAAAGCTCACAAAACCATCTATAAAGACAGGGTTTACCCCAGAAAATGTGTTAGTTAAGGCATAATTTTTCTCCCAGGAGGGGGGGGGGTGCGCAGAGCATCATAGTCGCAATGTGCGAAGGTATTTAGTTTGCTTGTGGCTGCTGGTGACTGAGCGCAGTAAAAATAATACACCAGCTGTTTGGACGCAAAACACGTATGATTTTCTATTTTCGGACTGCATAGTCACGATGGCAGACGTCTGTTGTCTAGGCGGCCGCCTAGACTGAAAAGTGGTGTGGGAATCCCTGATAAAGAGTTTGGACTCTCAGTCAGACCTATTGTGTACAAATGGAGGACTTTGAAGAAAAGTGTTACTCTCCCCAGGAGTGGTGGACCAAGAAAGATCACACCAAGAGCAATACTATTGTCTCCAAGGTCAAAAAAGGAAGCCAGGGTAAATTTTAAGCAACTAAAGGCTCTCTCATAGGTTAATGTCAATGTACGTAAGCCCACTATCAACAGAACACTGCACAACAATGTTGTGCCTGGCAGGGTTTCAAGGAAAAAGCCACTCATCTGCAAAAATAACAATTTAAGATCATGTTGACAAGCCAGAAGACCATTAGAAAAATGTTTTGTGGACGATTGATACAAAAATACAGACGTTTTGATTTAATGAGATGTGTTATGTGCAGAGAATTAAAGCACATCATTCCAGAATAAGATCCTTATTCCATCTGTAAAACATGGTGGTAATATCATGGTTTGGGACAGTTTTGCTGCATCTGGACAAGAATGGCTTGCCATCATTGATGGAACAATGAATTCTGAATTATGTGAACTGAATCTTAATAGAAGGACATGCAGCAAGACAACAACCCTAAGCACACAAGTCGTTCAACCAAAGAATGTTTAGAAGAAGAATAAAGTAAATGTTTTGGAATGGCCAAGTCAATGTCCTGACAATAATCAGATCAAAATATTGTGGAAGGACCTGAAGCAAGCAGTTCAAGTGAGCAAACCATTAACATCTCCGGTTTGAGCTGTTCTGTATGGAGGAATGGGTTAAAATTCATCAAGTTGATGTGCAGGACTGATCAACGGTTACAAGACACATTTAGTTATTGCTGCACAAGTGTCAGAATCATGTTGATAAGCTAATATAATGTGTGTTGCATGCAATTTAAGTTCATGTACATCAGAGCAAGCAAAAATTAAGAAATGAATTGATACTGTACTTGGATAGGAAAAACTAGCAGGGTCAGAACTTAGTAATTTTCTGGATATCCCAGGTGAAAATTACAAGTATGTGACCGTTTATTATACGTGTGTGGCCCAAAAAATATATTTACAAATTCTGATGACTAGTCAAGAAATATGTATATATCATAGGCGTAGATTACGGTGGGGACGCGTCCCCACCAGATTTTGTCTGGAGTCATTTTGTCCCCACCAATTTTTTTGAGAAAAAGACCCAGTGCCGTGTGGCAATTGGGAGAGGGCTGGTGTTTTGCGGCCGCAAGGTCGGGTCTGATAGTAGTTACATACCGCTGGTCTAAACTGTGCAGCCTCTGCTCAGCCCGTACGGCGGGTGGCAGCAGCATCTGTCAATGAGACAGAGCCGGTGTCAGACCGAGCTCAGAAGGGGGGATTTATTTTCACTGGACGGGCATGTTTTTATTTTCTATATATTTGTTGGGATGGGGATTTCTGCTGATTTCACTATTAGATTGTTTACTTGATAGGCTCTGGGTCGGAAAATATTATTTTAGTCGAACAGGCACTTGGCTGTGTGCGATCTGATGCCCTGTATCACTGAACTAGCTACAGTACAATAATTGTGCTATACGGAATATTATGATATTATTTAAGACAAATAGTGCAAAACGAATAAAAATATGTTTTAACAAAGGTACATTTGTTTGTTTTATAATTTAAAAATCCCTTTTATGTAACCTGTTCGTTTTTTTGTTTTTTGCACACTGCACGTCTGCGCAATTTCAGCCGTTGTTACATTAACTATAACCTGTCCTGAACGTTAAATGTACTGTTGTTATAAAACCTTTAGCAAAAATGCCTTAGATATCCTTAGAATGGCAGCATTTCATCAAAGTAACATGTGATGCAAATCATGTTGAACACAAACTCTGCCAACGGCTGTTTTCAATAGTTTGACGTTGAATATGATGTAGGTATAGCTGCCACTTGAAAACATCCTTTGCTTTGCTAATTTAAGTCCAACACTAATATAGCCATACGCTATTTATTTTAACTAGGCACACTTTACATTTTGTGGTTCAATTGCTAATGTTTATATTAATTTTTTTTTCACCAGTTCAAACCATCATGGGCTTTATTTTTGAACAATTTGAATGATCTAATCACAATGAAGTCGTTATATGTTATTATCTAGTCAAACAGTAATGTATGAATCTTTCTTTGTGTAGCCTAGTAGCTATATCCAGAGAAAAACCCAGATTTCAGGTTTACTACATTTAAGTTTAACATTTGATGAATCTATTTGAAAGATATCACATCCAAATCAAATGTTATTGTCCTGTCAAGACAACCATTTCTTTCTCGCGAACACAGTTACCCGCTCTGGCACTTTTCGCGAAATATATGCTCCATCTACCACGCGCCATTTAATTGACGCGCTCTGCTGATTTGCCAGATATACTTTTTTATTTGTAGAACATTAATTCACATTAGTTATCGTCATAGTTGCATACAACTAAAAAGTGGTAATGATATTGGCATTCAGCAACAACTATGATGCTTAACTAAAAAAATATAGGAATTATTTTAAGGGGCTTAATCCGGCCAGCAGCTACTGGACATTCAGAACCTGAACGTTCGTACATTTACTTTTGTCTTGTCAATCACCTTTTTTACTTATGTATTTGTTTCTGATTATTTCTTCCAACAGTGCAGTAAAGCATCAATCAAAATGGTTGAATTAAAAACATTAACTGTCATTTATTGAAGAAAAATGTCTACTAGTCTACTATTTCAAAATGTCTAGTAGTTATTTGTCAGAGATCTGTCGATTGTTGGTAGACCAAAGAAAATCAAATTCGGTGAAAGCCTAGTATCCTATTTTCAAAATGTTGGTTGCAGACACTCTTCCGTTAATAGCCTAATACCGATGTGTAATTAGAATATATTTTGTTCAATTAAAAGCAAACAGATACATTGGACGAAATTAAACATAATAATTAGGCTATTCTTGATTTTTTAACATACAAAAAATGAAAGACACATGGAGAAATATTGCCTTGCAACGAGATTAACCCTTTTTACTGGAATCTTATAGGCTATAGGCTATGGTGCGCATTAGTAAACTACAATCTAAATGCAAAATTATGCTGATAATTCTATATGGCTATTGGTAGCTACTTGTTATTTCTTTATTTCTTTTTTCATATACAATGTACAGAAAGACTATTTTACAATCTACATTAACAAGAATAAAATGACACTGCAGGAGCGACATTTTAGGAAAATGGATAGTGCAGCGTCCTATCGTGGCTGTAAAACAGTCTCGTCACCTCACAAGATAACAACACAAAATAATGAACTTTGACAGTATCCTATATAATGCCAATTAGATAGGCTATAGCCTACTAAATACTCTACACGATAGCTGCCTGACATGCAGGTTGCATGTCAATTTCCGTTTGAACCGCATACGTTTTGACAAACCAAACAAATCCATTCCCAATTATTTTAATAAAGTTAAGAAGAAGCACCCTTTTATTTATATTAATTATTTATATATTCAAAACGATGTTATGTTTTTATTATGGTAGCCTATGGATAAAAAATGTGTTACAAAACACAAGGATTGGTGACTAGCTCGTCAGTAAAAAAAAGACTTGTCTGTCTAGGGCGAGCACAGCTGACCCTAAAGGCCGCCCATAATGCCGGGACTTCACTACCGCTACGATAGCACCTCCCCCGTCTACGAAACTGTACCCAGCACTTCTGAAAATGCACTTCCGACAATGTCTTTGTCCCCACCACATTTCAAACCATACTGACGCCCATGGTATATATTTGTGTTTATGTGAACTTCAATGTGCATATTATGTTTGTTTGTGTGTGTGTGTTAGGGGGTGTCAGGCATGTGTGATAGTTTAAGCAGAGCTATTGCATTAAAGGTTAATCAAGGTGGATATGCAGGTAACTATAGTATCTCATAACAGTAAGTGTAATGGTCTTACATCTTGGAGTTAAAAGCTGTACAGGGTAATGTCAATTCTGTACATGATTCATATATAATGGTTGCCATACCTACAGGTACAGTGCAATAGTACAGAGACACATCTGTCTTGGGTGACTGACTATGGTCAGGGCTTCCCCTCTGACACCACCTGTTTCCAAAGCTCTAGATAAAACTAAGCTTGGCCTTTGCGATAAAATGTACTTTCTTCACCCTCTAAAGTGCCTTGCAATCAATTACAGTTAATTTGCCATGTGGCCTGTCAGTATGCTCTCAATAGTACAACTGTAATATATCTTAACGATCTGAGGGCCCATGTCAAACCTTTTTATCCTCAGAAATTTACAGTAGGCCCATGCCTGGATTTATGTAGTAGACTATGTTATTTTATTGGTGATATTGACACCATGGAACTCGAAGCACTGTTCTCACCATGTTGGTGTGCAGGGGTTGTGGTCATTGTCATTTTGCTGTAGTCCATGCTCTGATCCTTTGCCTCACTGAAGCTGTGGGAGAGTTTGTTGTCATTGCACTGTATTGCAATGTCAATTGTAATGTGATACTGACTGCTGAGCTGTAGTCGATGAACAGCGTTGGTACTTTGGTAAAGCTGTTGTTCATGAGGGAGAAGTGAATTCCAGTTGATTTTGTTTATTCTGTGGATCTGTCCAGGGTGGTATGATAACTAGAATGGGTTCTAGGGTCTCTGGGACAATGTCAGTCATTAATATTCTTTCAAAGTATTTAATGGCTACAGAGGTGAGTGCTCCTGAAAGATTTCCATTAAAGCAAGCTACCTTTTGATTTATTGGACACAAGTACTATGATTGTCTGCTTGACTCTAGTTGGTATTACAGGACTTGGTCGGGGAGAGCATAGACATTTTTGTGAAAACACCTGTAAGCTGGTCTGCACATTCTCCATGTATGCACTTGCAAATTCCGTCTGGTCCCGCGACCTTGCACAAATTATCCTGTTTAAATTGTTTATTCACATCAGGGGTGCAAGGTCATTGTGTTAACCAGAGAAGCAGGTGCTCTCAACCATGGATCAGTGTTTGTCAGGTAGGCTTGCCTAATAAGGTATCTGACTTCTGGGTATCCCTTTGCAATCTGTGATAGTTAAAGCTCTGGCCCATGCAATGGCCCTAGTACAGGATATGATTTATGTCTTGTAAGCAGGGTGTGCCTGTCTGTGCATGAGCGTGTGTGCTTGCTGCCTACAAAAGTCTGCAAACACCCATGCTTATACTGTAGCAGTTATTTTGCTTCCTGATTAAGCAGAAAGGCATCTGACAGTCTTAGCACCCCCAAAATGGCTGCAAGGTAGCAAAAGGCTTGTAGGTGACAGGAGCATAGGTGGATATGCACCTTGAGACTGACACCAATGATGAGATATTGCAGTTGTCTTCTTTTCTTCCTCGGATATTGCAGTGGTTACACTTCTTCCCTCATTCCCATCCCTGCCACAGCTAATCATCTCAGCATGAGAAACACACATCAGTCACAGTCACAGTGTAAGCATCTTCCCTCAGCCGGAAGGAGGCAACAGTAAACGCCAGGCCATCCCATGTAAATAATGTCACAATGTCAACATCATGGCGCACAGTGACAGACAAGGAGCAGGATAAAGAGAAAGAAGCCGTACACTGAATCATCTTGGAGTCTGTATCCCCGCAAACAGATTGTAGGGAATCTATAAAAATCCTCCATCGTCCTCTGCCAATTTCAGCACTAGCAGAGGGCCGGGGAAACAGTGACCAAAGCTAAGATCTGACACACTGTTGCTCCCTGGATTATTAATGTAAGATGCATTTGCCTTGTGTATATCAAAAGGATAATGGTGTGCATTTCAGTGGATATTTAGTATTCTTCCCCTTAAAGTAAAAAAAATGAATATATATATATAATAAGTGGGTGTTCCAACAAGTTTGTAAATCAGGTTTTATTTTATTTTTTTGTGATTTTTCTTCCCTCCCAATTTCCTCTAATCCTGCCTGGTCGACAGCTCCACAATTCCCTGCACAGATCTATGGGATGGCAAAGGGCACACACATAGTTTATCCAACCGCATGTCGCCCTGAGCCCCTGATTCTTTTTGGAATGTGAGCCCAACATGGAAGCCTTTAGTCGGATCATACACAGGATGATTACATTCACCAACTATTCTTCCACGATTTAACCCACAGGCACCCGATCTGAACATAAGGATACGCTGGAGAGCAATGTGGAAGGATAGATAATCTGATTTACCCAAATCCCTGACAGCGCTATACCAATATGTGCTGCCTGATGCAGGAGGCCCGGGAAAGTCAGAGAATCCATTGTCAACCTTGAACCCGTAACTATCATGACGTAGAGTGTCGTGCAATGCAGCAACCTAGCGCATTACACCACGCAGATCATCATATATATATATAAGGCTTTAAATTGTTTTGTAATAAGAGTTGTCTTCTGTTTGAATGTTTTTTGCAGTTCAACTCCCAGGAATGTTAGCTTTTAGACATTGATTTAATTCTGTCATATATATATATATATATTTAATATTAAAACACTATTGCATAGGGGTATGTAGGTCTTTGCCCTTAAAGGTGTCATCTGTGGCAAACTTGCTTAAGTTGGACATTTTCAGAGAGTGAGCTTACTGTGCAGAAATTATTTGCCGCTGTTGCTCTAGATTTGTGAAAGCAATTATTTTATTAACTTTGTTGTAGAGATAAGAACAGAAGTAGTAGTAAATTCAGACTTGGAGAAGAAATAGTTCTGTGTGATCCAATAGAAGGTCTCAACTCTCTGGTTCCAATATTTGAATTGCAAATTATTTGAATTGGAAATCAAACTGAATAAATTGAAAGTTGTTAGAGATATGAAGTGTTATCTTGTGCCGGTATGTGGACCACATCGAGGTGCAAATTTCCAGGCACATATGCAAAGATTCCTTAAAAGCATTTGTACCAGGATTGGGAAAGACTCATGTGGCCTCCTGAGAATTAATGTTTAATGCAAATCTTTCTCTTTTTCCATGATCAATTATGGAACAGAGATTAGGGTAGTAAGAGAAAATGTTGGGTTCTCAAGGAAGAATAATGGTATTTGATACATGGGGTTTCATTTAAATGGAATAGTTTATGACCATTGAAAGGTTTGACAGAGAGAAAGGAGAGGAGAGAAAGTGAGAGAGGATTAGGGAGAGATAGATACAACTCAGACAAAACCGTGTTAAAACACACAATCATTTTTAATAATTAATAAATATAGTCCATAAACATTGGTCATGAAAGCAGGGTTCGGAACACAGAATATAGCAGATTGACCAGGATCCAGGTATACTCAGAAATACACTGACAGTTCCAATCAGTACAATACCGGATTCCAAGGATATTCAAGCAGAAGGCAAGTTTTGGTACACAGATAAACTCTGGGCAAAGGCACAAAAGGGCAGATCCAAAAGAAGTAATCACAGGGTAGAACAGATCTGATCAGATAAACAGTACACAGCCCAAAACATATGAATGACACACTCAGCATGTCATAAACAAACAATACTGCACAAGGAGTGGAACAAACAGACTGGGCTTTATATAGAGGACTGGGTGCCTGTGTTTAGAATTTTGGTGATTGGGATTTGTGATATGGGATGCGTTCAGGTGAGTGGGGATGTTGGGAATTACAATGTCTTGTATGGGAAACAGGGAGCTGGTGGAGCAGGCATGAGAGGATCTCACAGACGGAGTTCCCACAACTTTGCCTCTGATGGTAAAATATTTTCCTTCAAGAGAAGTTGTAAAAGCAGTAAATAAGTAGGTACATATTTCCCATGTCTCAAGACCAAGCTGCAAATTAAAGGGCAGTTACATCTCAAATATGAACTGTGACCCTTCGATCCTGCCAGGTATAATAATGATTAATTAGTTTAGCTTATTCTTGTCTGATGCTTCCAAACAAATATCACATGTTGGTTTCAATGGCTTATATGAAGGTGACTTCATGTGCAATTGTCCATGCATTTGTTCATTCATTGTTCAATGTGTCAAAGATGTCACCGCTGCTTAGCCAACAGATGCATTTCTAGGATTTCAAGAGACTGGGGAATCAACCACTTGGTCATAAGGAACATTCTCCAGGAGGTGTGGATATGTCCGCCCATTAACATTTATTGAGGACTTTACCAGTAAACTACACTAACCTAAAGGATTATTAGGAACACCATACTGTGTTTGACCCCCTTTCGCCTTAAGAACTGCCTTAATTCTACGTGGCATTGATTCAACAAGGTGCTGAAAGGATTCTTTAGAAATGTTGGCCCATATTGATAGGATAGCATCTTGCAGTTGATGGAGATTTGTGGGATGCACATCCAGGGCACGAAGCTCCCGTTCCACCACATCCCAAAGATGCTCTATTGGGTTGAGATCTGGTGACTGTGGGGGCCATTTTAGTACAGTGAACCCATTGTCAGCTTTGTGACATGGTGCATTATCCTGCTGGAAGTAGCCGTCAGAGGATGGGTACATGGTGGCCATAAAGGGATGGACATGGTCAGAAACAATGCTAAGGTAGGCTGTGGCATTTAAACGATGCCCAATTGGCACTAAGGGGCCTAAAGTTTGCCAAGAAAACATCCCCCACACCATTACACCACCACCACCAGCCTGCACAGTGGTAACAAGGCATGATGGATCCATGTTCTCATTCTGTTTTACGCCAAATTCTGACTCTACCATCTGAATGTCTCAACAGAAATCCAGACTCATCAGACCAGGCAACATTTTTCCAGTCTTACACTGTCCAATTTTGGTGTGATCTTGCAAATTGTAGTCTCTTTTTCCTATTTTTAGTGGAGATGAGTGATACCCGGTGGGGTCTTTTGCTGTTGTAGCCCATCCGCCTCAAGGTTGTGCGTGTTGTGGCTTCACCAATGCTTTGCTACATACCTCTGTTGTAACGAGTGGTTATTTCAGTCAAAGTTGCTCTTCTATCAGCATGAAGCAGTCGGCCCATTCTCCTCTGACCTCTAGCATCAACAAGGCATTTTCGCCCACAGGACTGCCGCATACTGGATGTTTTTCCCTTTTCACACCATTCTTTGTACACCCTAGAAATAGTTGTGCGTGAAAATCCTAGTAACTGAGCAGATTGTGAAATACTCAGACCGGCCCGTCTGGAATGGGTGTTCAATACAATCCCAACAGTGAAATATGGTGGTGGCAGCATCATGTTATGGGGCTGTTTTTCAGCTGCAGGGACAGGACGACTGGTTGCAATTGAAGGAAAGATGAATGCGGCCAAGTACAGAGATATCCTGGAGGAAAACCTCATCCAATGTGCTAAGGGCCTCAGACTGGGCCGAAGGAACACCTTCCAACAACACAATGACCCTAAGCACACAGCTAAAATAATGAAGGAGTGGCTTTGGAACAACTCTGCAACCATTCTTGACTTGCCCAGCCAGAGCTCTGACCTAAACACAATTGAGCATCTTTGGAGAGACCTGAAAATTGCTGTCCACCAACGTTCACCATCCAACCTGACAGAACTGGAGAGGATCTGCAAGGAAGAATGGCAGAGGATCCCCAAATCCAGGTGTGAAAGACTTGTTGCATCATTCCCAAGAATACTCATGGCAGTACTAGCTCAAAAGGGTGCTTCTACTCAATACTGAACAAAGGGTCTGAATACTTATGACCATGTGATTTCAGTTTTTCTTTTTTAATACATTTGCAAATATTTCTACATTTCTGTTTTTTTCTGTCAAGATGGGGTGCTGAGTGTACATTAAATGAGAAATAAAATGAACTTTTCTGATTCTATCAAATGGCTGCAATGACACAGAGTGAAAAATATCTTGCCAGCCTTTCTCTTTTGTTTGATTAATTGCTGCGGTATTCCTTTTTTGGTAATCATATGTTTCGAAACGCAAACGCTGCTCAGTCGCGGTTAACATTGCTGCTCTTTCTTTCCCCTTATTTGCCATGGTGAATTGATGAATCCATGCTCCACCATCAGGGATTCTTAAGAATAGTGTGCACGCGCTATTATCTAGACTATTTGAACCTGGTTTGAATTAGTGAGATCACATGAGCTTCAACTTAACGTTATGGAACCGATAAAAGCACAGCTGATTAGTTCGGTTCATTCAAGTCTCGTTTGGATTTTAATCTTCGCTTTTCTAAGCGGGCTTTATGGAACAACCCCCGGGAGTCAGGATTGCAGTTTGACCTTAATGAGCTTTTTAATAAAACTATAACATAACTTCACACAATACAAATGATATTAAATAAAACAAATAGCAAACTAACAAAACAAACACTCTGGGTGGGACTGAGCCCTCTCCTCACTGAATCTCCAGCTCTTCTCATACTGTTTGTTTCTAGCAGCAACCATTTGGAACATGAACTGCTTTTGGTAGCCATTCTGGGGGTTAAGCCATCTCCAGTGGCCACTTTGGGGAAGTCAGCCCCCTCATGATGTTACAGCTGAAACACACCACTCTCACTCGTCCGCATTGTCATCAGTGACAAAGTAGGTCATATTTGGACGGTCTGGGAAAGGGCAAGAGCAAAACTCTGTGCAGGTCAAGCCCACTGAAAGACACTGGCAGTTGGTGGCATCATTGCCGTTTCCATTTTTACAGTAGAGGTGGGTGATATCTAACTTCTTTGCGGGTGCCTTTTGGAACATCACAGGTTCAATGCACCCATCTTGTCTGAGCCTCCATTTTCTACCAAATGTGCTCCAGAGAATAGGTTTGACCAGGTGGCTGTGACGCCACACTGCTTTTTGATACAAGGCTCGCAGCACATGTTGCTGCAAGGCATCTTCTGTTGGGATTACATTTGCTCCTGATGAATCTGTGGTAGATGCTAGTGTGTAACTCAGCTCATCCAGGTTGATAATGGGCTTTGGCCTTGAGACAAAATTATATCAGTGTTCCATTTTCTTTCATTTTGGAGACCTCATACATTGAGTGATTGAACACCCTGATTTGCCATGCTACATTTACATATTTGGCATTGCTGGATTCAGCACAACCCCACCTTTCCAACAAGCCATCAAATCTGTTTCTATGATAATCCCTGGAAAAGTAACCGCAAAGTAAATGAAAACGGACTGCATAGTTGTTGATTTTTGCATGTTTGCCTATTTTAAGTATGTGCTTATAGCTCTCTATTTATTCCATACATCAATATATTCACACCCAGTCTTTTCCAGTAGGTAAAGCGACTTCCCGACTACAAACATGGAAAGTTTCAAAGCTCTCAGAGCTTGTGTAATTAAATTGCATATGTTTATATGCCTTACCTCCCATACGGAAAGGCTATATTTTAGTCCTTTTTTGGTTTGCTCATAGGAGTTTTAGTTATTGAAAAGTGTTCTTCAGGCAGATCTGATACTATCATGACATAGCATGTCCTACAATGTAGCGACTTAGCCCTATTTGGTAAAAATGCCCTCGCACATGGGGGGTCCACATGGCATAGTAGGTTGATTCGCTAATCGGGCATCTGTAAATTCAATAACAGAAGTATAGTTGGTGAGCATAATTATCCCATATATGATCTGACTAAAGGCTTTAGTGTTGGGTGAGCAGTGTGAAAAGAATTTGCAACTCTATGACATGTGGTTGGTTGAACCATGTGAGCGCCCCCCGCCATCCCGCATCTGTCCAAGGAGTTGCGCAGCTGCCAAGAAGGCAGTGTCAGTAGGAATTTGGAGAACAGAAAAATTGGGAAAAAAATAAACAAAAAATGCTTTGGTACACAAATTACATTTTTCAGCGACTAAATATAAAAAAGCTTTGAAATGTTATTCACACACCCACCTTGCCTTCAAACCATTCATTTGTAGTTAGTTGGTTGCACTTTTCAGCTGACTGACACAAGGAGAGGGTGAGTAGCACAATTTCCTTTTTGTTGAGCAGAAACAAAGGGTTTTTCTTGAGTACAGTTGCTCAGCAGTGGCTGATTGTGAAGCAATTGTTTTGGACCTACAATGCTATTTCCATCAATAACATGTTATAATCAATAAATTATTCTCATTCTTCACCATATGATTGATTATGATCTTTAAACACACCTTTCTTTTCAACACCAATATATTTGTTGGATGCATACATTTTTTGGTGCTCATGACACAAATGAGTCCATATTAAACCTGCAAAATGTGTTACGTTCAAACGATTTACTAATGAGTCAGTAGAAAATTATTACAACTCATCTGTCAGTAATTGTTTTTGGTTTGCAAAACAAATGACTGTTTATGTATGGGGTGTTATTTTCTGGCATCAGTTTTTTTAACACATTTTTGAAAACCAGTTACAAGCAGAATGACTGCTTGTGGTTATATGGCACAGTTGTCTGAAGCACTCTGTTGTATCATCAGGCTGAGCACAAAACGCTTGTGTGGCGCCTTGAATCTCCTGCTAGGTAAGGTGTCAGGGAAGCACACAGGTGCTCCAAAATGGCCAACATTGTCACAAGGGTATTAATTCATCATGCTAGAGGGCCAACCATGTTACTCTGATGCCAAGCAAAGGTAATACAGGCTGTCAGGAGAGAGTGTGAATGCCAGAACAAGTTGATCAGCATGATTTCACGGTTGGAAAAGCAAGATAGCTCAGAGCAGATATTTATGAAAAACTTGAGGACCTTACCTCCAGCACTATTGTCAAGATCTTGTGTGGTGTGGAGAGAGGAAGACCAGCAAACAGATGGATGTGGCTGGTTCTTGTTCATGTTTATTTTTACCATCCGGGAAGACATACACGATACTCGTTTCGTAGTTGCAGGGTACATCGTAACACGAGTGCATATGCTATATACTTATAAAGGCTACGTACTCTCACAGCGGTACGGGACACTGATGACTAAATAGATAACACAACATATACAGTTATACTCACTTCAGGGACTTAGTTGTCACAACTACTATACCCAATAACGGTTGCTCCCGGATAGCCTTCTGATGAACCGCAAGAACGTAACACAAGCGACAATAAATCAATACCCGACAGCTCTCTCCAGTTAAACAGCCCTTATATACTATGACACACCTATCTACCAAGACACAGCTGAACGTAATAATTAATTAACCTGATCTACTATACACTGGCACAAACATAATCCTAACTAGGAACTGCTTAACTGGAGGAGCTGTCAAAAAGCTCTTAAAGGGATATTTACAGAATTTAAAGACAACACAAAACACCATGCAGAGCATTGAATACTAGAACACAGATACTAATATACACAAGCAATATACATATACATATATATGAGTCCATTCTCAGTTCATGCACACCCCTGACATCTGCTGGGCAGTGTGTGACAACTACCACTCACTTCCTTGTGTAATCTTTCCTCCAATGTCTGAATGCCCCACACAGGGCTCGAACGAGGGGTCTTCTGAATCCTAAAAAAGATGACCACATTCAGCCATTGAAGTACTCAAATGCAAGTGGATGATTGGCTTAAATTTATCACAAATCCAAATGCCATTCATCTGCCTGTTTTAGGGGCATTGGTGTGTGTGTATTTCTGAGTCTGTGTGTGTCAGAGAGCTTTCAAAGTTGCTTGCTGCAGCACCTGAAATAGCAAGCGATTACCTTGGCCCCAATCAGAAGCCATATTAACAGCAAAGCAGACTGTATAATTGCTACTGCTAATTAGCCTTAAATGAGAGTAGGCAGGGTTTTCCAACAAAGCTACTGTAGCTAACTAGCTCTAGAGTAATTCTAGCGTTTTAGCAAAAGCTATATAATAAGAATAAAATCTTTAAATTCTGTTTCTGTAATTTTAATTAGTAATTAATTATGCCCTCTGATTGCTCTCAAGCTTTGAGTTTGGTCATTTGAATTTTAAACAGGCATATCATGGCATCCAGTGTGTGACATCCCGCTTGGACTAACAAATGAACTGGATGAAACGAAAGCTGAATTGATAAAATGATTAGGAAATTATTTTCTGTGATTTGGTTGAAGACCAACATTGGTAATACAATTGATAAAGGTTCATTATTACAGCTCAGACATTGGGGAAAACAACAAACAAGTCCCATGTTTTACATGTTCACAGCTCTTCTTTTGTTGCATATTCTTGGTGAGTTTAACTGTGTTTTGAATGTGTTTTCCAAATATGTCTAATCTTGGGTGGCCCAAATATAAATGTAAACTTTTATTGGTAAATCTGTCCAACTTTACAGTATTTTGAAGAATGTTTTGTGCAGTAATCACAAGGCCTTTTGGATAGGGAAACTAATGGTATCTGGGGAACAACAGAAAATAATGCAATTGCAGCGGTTCAGACGCCAGTGCTGTAGCAGTCAGTCAGTGTTTGGCGCATATTCAGAATCATCAGCTCATCTGTTCTCAAATCGAACATGTCCGAAATGAACAGTTTTTATTCAGTGTACTGGTGATCCCAAAACTTATTCTAGACTCAAGAACCGGTTGCACGAAAACTGGTGATCCGAAAACCATTGCAACCGATTCTGCCATGACAGGATAGCTGTGTACTGTTGGAGTAACTGAATAACTCTGGGATTTTGTTTTATTTCGAGTCAGAGGGAGAGTCAGCCACGTCAAAACGTGAGTAATTTTAGAAATTTGTGGATTAGTGCTTTATGGAGATGTGAACTTGTGGAACGATTCAGTCCGATGGTGAACTGGTTCAAAGAGTTTACTAAAAATATCTGGTTAAAAAAGAACGATTTGTTTGCGAACCGGATATCACTAGTTCGTTAGAGGTAATCTGGCATCAAAATTGAAATGCTTGCCCAGCTTTAGTATGAACTGATAATTAACTTAAAATACTAGTTGTGTGGGCATGGATGAAGTAAAAATAAATCACTATTATATACCACTAACAAGGATCAAAATAGCACCACATTCCCACGGTAGCATAATGAGGGTCCCTACATGCTAACCGAAGCATTCAGAACTGTGTAAGTGTACAGACAGTTTATTAGAAATATAGTTAAAAAGACATCAATCGTGTATACTGGCAGGCACCATCTTCGGAAAACAGTCTCGACCAGTCAAATCACAAACTCTGTGGTATGTGAGCTGAACTGTCGTGAGCTGGCCCTGAAATGTCAGAGATATTTCTCAAAAGATACAAGGCATGGGCCAAAGCTAGGTTTACTGACCTTGACACCAACTGGCAGTCATTTAGGCTTCTAAGAACCCAATGTGTGAAATTGGTCAGGAAAACAAAATCTGATAATTTTGTTAAAGCATTGTCTGATTGCAGTGGAAATCTGGCGAAATTTTTTGAAGGTTTTTAAATCATTGAAAGGTTTTCTCTCCCTCATGAAATTAATCAGGTTTCTGGCCCAATTACTGATTAGGTAGCTACTAATGCTTTCAATGAACACTTTATCTTGGCAGGCTATATGTTTGGAAAGGCTTCTCAATCATCTTAACCTCAAAGTGGCCTGGATAACCTTGAAGTTGATACTCCAAACACTACTGAAGTTATAAAACAGGGTTTCTCCTTTAGCCAGCTCTCTGTTGTGGAGGTTTGGGAAGCCTTGCTTGCCCTGGAGTCAGGGACATCTGTGGGGACAGATAACTTAAGAGCCTAATATTTAAAAGTGTGCAGCTTTCCATATAGTTTGCATAGTTACACATATTAAAATTTTTACTTTGTCCATTGGAATGATTCCCAAAGTATGGAAATATGCGCACATGCTGCCTCTTCATAAGGGTGGAGATGGAATTAATCTTGCTAATTACATACCCATTTCAATTATACCCTGTTTAGCAAAGATTATGGAGAAATTAGTAAATATGCAGCGTCGATCCTATTTAGCTTAGAAAAATATCCTAAAAACAAATCAGTTTGGGTTCAGACCTGGGCATAGCACTATTGCAGCAACCACGCTAGTTTTATATGATATGTGATATGCTGCAATGTTTGTTGACCTGCCTAAGACATTTGATAATGTAGAACAGGGTTCATCAACTCCAATCCTAGAGGGCCAAAACACTTCTGAGTTTCGTTCTCTCTTTCTAATAAGGGACTGGTTTATACCTGGGAAAGCAGGTGTTTGCAATTATCTACTAGGTAAAATAAAATATCTGGAGTATTTTGGCCCTCCAGGACCGGAGTTGATGACCCCTGATGATATTGCTATGTAAATTGTTCTCAATAAGTCCTCCACTCCGATGCTTGTACTTGGTTCTGTGATTATCTTAATGACTGAACACAGGCCATTTTTTCTGTTGGAGCCAAGTCTAATTTACTTGAGGTACACAAGGGTGTTCCGCAGGGTTACATTTTAGGACCTGTTCTTTTTACTCTTCATATAAATGATATTGGTCAGTCTATTAAATATTCTAATTTCCACTTGTATGCAAATGATACAATTATCTACTCTATAGCTCCATCCATTGATGTTGCAGTCACGGCCGGATTAACCATTAGGGCAACTGGTCACTTGCCCAGGGGCACAGGACATCTAAGGGGCCCTGGCCAACACCAAATATTATTGTATGTTAGATCATGTTGTAAACGTAGTCCTCAATTTCCTAATTATTTGCAGACTTTTGCAACACGTTCGATCAAAATATCATGCAAGAACCCGTCAGATGTCGCGCACACTCATTGTTGGCTATAAGCCAAAAAAAGATCGAAAATGTGTTCCTCGTCAAAATGGATATGTTTTACGTTTTGTATAGGTTACACCCTTAACTTCATTGTAATGTACAAAATAACCATGACTACTTGTGAAAAACAGTTAATTTCATTGGTATTTTGACAATGGCTAGCCAGATGTTCAAGCATTGTCAAATCGTTACGTCTTCTGCTCTTTTCAGTGCTGCAGCGGACAGACCCAAAGAACCGATCAATAGACAGCCTGTATTAAACTTTAAAATACCTTGCTAAAAGTTATTAATCTTGCATTGTATTTTAAACATTTACATTCACAACGTGATGAACAATAGGATTTTCCTTCCATTTACGCAATAGCAAAATACAGTCCCATTTTTAGAAAAGGTTTCAGCCCATGCTGCGAAGTGCTTATCAGTTTTAACTGTTACGAAAATAGGCTATGATAAAAAATATATAAAAATCATTGCAGTAATGTAACGAAGGATTATATTTTAAGCAGAAATGGATATCCTGTAACTTGCATCTGTCTTTAATTGGAAGCAAGAGAATTAGATTACAATAGAATTAGAATGAAACAGAATGGAATCTTTGAATTATCCCTTGTTACTTTTTGACTCATGTCAAATTTAAAATGATGTAACTTCAGTTGTGATAAAGATATCTGAGTGATTCAAAAAGATGTTTATTCGGAAGAATTTGTAGTTTCCAAAAAAGTATTCAGCCCAGAAAGTAAAATCTTCACCATGTGAAGGGTTCCGTACCGTACCCCAGGGCGTCACACATATAGTCTGGAATGCCAGTGTGTTGTTAGGCCCACCTTTTAAAGCAAAGATAGGCCATTAGGCCTACTCATTTAAATGTTTGTGTGTTTATTTAGTGAGTTCAGTCTTGAAAGGAGGCCAGATGTAAAGCCCATTTGTTAAAATAAAATAATAAGAATATATAGTAGTGAATCCACATAACATAGTGATAGGCCTATAGTTGATTGTGAAACAATTAACATGATCTTGACTTTGATCTACATGCAACAGTACAGCCAGTGGTTTACTTTTCCTCATACACCCTAATTGCCTGTTTCATGGCTGGTGATAATTTCACATTTTAGCATTTTAGAAATAATCTCTGGTTTTAAGTTGAGGCTTACCTAGCTGTCTGCTTTATTTCACTGTTGCAGTGAAAATATAATTGATCCTTGCAAGCTTGAAGCTTGTTTTAAATACAAGGAAGACAAAGTACATGCTTTTCACATAGTCAAAATAAACCTTGTTCTTCTTTGTTGAATCTCTTCTCCACGAATGGCTGTATGATTAAACAAGTTCCTACTTACAAATACCTTGATATTTGTATAGATAGTGATCTATCATTTAAGATTTTTTTTTGCATAAATGTAAAGTGGGCTTTCTTTACAGAAATAAGGCATGCTTCTCACTTGCTATCAGGAATCAAATGGTTCAAATAACATTTTTATGTGTCCTTGATTATGGAGATACTACAGTGGGTATAGAAAATAATCACGGATTTTGATCTGTGTTCATTTCACAGAATTTTCTGCCATTTCGTGGAATTGTCAAAGATTCTGATGTTCATACTCCGTGGAAGTTTCACAGATTTCTAATAGATCAGGCTAGTTATGCAGTTGTTTCTCTGCAGCAGGGACTGGAGCACTTGTCAGTATAGAAGGAAAAATGGATGGGGCAAAATACTGTCAAATTCTTGAGGAAAACCTGCTGCTCTCTGCCAGAAAGTTGTCAATTGGAAGAAGATTTACCTTCCAACATGACAATGACCCAAAGCACATAGCAAAACTGACCATTCAGTGGTTGAAGGAGAGAAAGTTGAATGTCCTTGAATGGCCTAGTCAGAGCCCAGACTTAAACCCCATTGAAAATCTGTGGAATGACTTGAAGACAGCAGTCCACAAACGGTCACCATCAATTTTAACTGAACTTGAGCAGTTCTGCAAAGAAGAGTGGTCAAATATTGCAACGTCTAGATGTGCAAAGTTAGTAGAGACATATCCCAACAGACTAAAGACTGTAATTAAAGCAAAAGTTGGTTCAAGAAAATACTAAAACAAGAGGGTGATCCTTTTTCCAATTCAGTGATTATGTTTATATATTTATTTGTTTCTGACATGTTGGTGTTATATCTTTCACTTGGATGTTATAAGTTGTACTGAGCAAATACAGCTGAATGAAACAAAAACTGTGTCTGTCTTCATTTCAGGCTGCAAAGCAAGAAAATGTGATTATTTTACAGGGGGTGATTCTTTTCTATACCCACTGTATTTACAGGAGTGCTGCAGATGTGACTCTGAGATCCCTTTACTCGGTTTACCACAGTGCTCTGCGTTTTTATCACTTCAGACAGTTTTATTACTCATCATTGTTTTCTTTACTAAAAAGTCAGATGGACCATGATAAATGATTATTACGATCATATGATAATGATTATAACGTAGATTATTGCACCTCGCCCAGTTTGTTTACAAAGCCCTTCTTCATTAACTCCCTAGCTACCTATCTTCTCTTCTGGAGTTTTGAGTCTAATTATAACCCAAGATCGCAGGGCTGGTTGACATTAGAGACTCCCTTTGTATAGACTAAGTTTGGTAGATCTGCGTTTAAATGCCTTTGCTCCTTATATGTGAAATGATATTCAGGCAGTTCTTCATTTGGATGTATTAGCTCCAGTAAGTCAATGTTGACTTACACAATGAGAAATGTGTTTGTTTTATTTGACTATATATTGTAGGTATGAATGCCCCTAAATATTTATATCTATATTCTTGTATGTGTGCCATTTTTAATGGTTCCCAGGGCACTTGAAATGAGACCCTGGTATCAATGTGGTTTTCCTGGTTAAATAAAAAAATATATAGTTTAGCAATTTAAAAAAACAATCTTCGAAGAAATTGGATGGTCAAGCTAGCTAACATGAGCACAGTTGTCCAATCACTGACAGTAAAATCTTAGCACACAAAACAATTTCTAGCTACTAAGCTAATTTAGCTTCAGCTAACTTGGCCTGTGCATAAGTTATCCTCTAGCTGGAACAGGGGGCTCACTTATCAAGCGTGCATAGGCACAAATCTGTGCAAAAAACCTTGCATTTAAATGCAAATTGTGGGCTTTATCAATTTGATCGTTTGCTTGAGAATGTTCATAACACTATGCACTGCCATGACCATGCATAGGCACTAACCACAATGACAATTGGGGTAAGGGAACTGCTTCTGAAATGTAGAGTAGTAATGTGGAACATGTCTTTTATGTGTGAATTATTAATGTTTGATTTCATTCTGAATTCATGTAATGTCCCTCTAGGCTACGGTATTTCATGAATTTGACCAAGTTAGTGTATTTATAATAATAATAATAATAATAATAATACTAGGCTAATAATGTATAGAGTACTACAGTCTACTACTACATTATAAAAATGTAAAACCATTGTTGAAAAATTATTACAAACTGAGACCATAGGAATTTGAATGGGAAGATGATCCTCCTATGAAAGATTTGAATTCAGTAAGGAGTGGTGGGATATTTTTTTCAGAGTCAGCTCAACCACATCATGTGCCCGTCTAGGACTTACAGTTTAAGTTTCCAAGTCCAAATCTACCCTACTGTTGTTGATGTTTGTGAAAGATGTCATACCTTCCCATGTCACCTTTATTGTGTTTTTTTCTGTGCCATAAGTTGAGTGATTACTTGGACTCTATCTTCGAGGTGTCATTTAAAGTACTTCACATTTGCCTGCTCCCCTGTCCCCTGATAGCGGTGTTTGGTGTTCCAAAGGACTCACTCTCATTTGACCCCAAACATGCAGATACTGTAGCTTTCACTACACTATTGGCTTGATGCAGAATTCTCCTTCACTGGAAGTCTTCCCAGCCACCCTCAGTCTCTCAAAGTCTCAGAGATATTATTTTCTTCCTGCGGCTGGAGAAGATTAAGTATGCTCTTTGAGGCTCCACAAATATTCTTATAAATTTTTTGTTCCCAATATCCCTCCCTTCCCAATTCCCTTTCTAATCCTGCCTTGTTGGCAGTTCCGCAACTCATTGTACAGATCTGTGGGATGATGAGGGGCGCCCGAGTTGCCTATTCTATTCGTGACTTAGCCTGCTACTCCATGTGGACCCCCCCCGACAAATACATTTTTAACAGGTGGCAACCTTTTATTTCCTACATTAAGGGTCTCCAGAGACTCCTGGAGTAGTCCCATTTAGATGTTAGCCTAGTTTACCTTTCTAAATGTGTTTAATGTTTCTTTTAAAATATTTTTTTCTTTAATTTCTTCACAGGAATAAATCAGAAAAATAAAAGCTCAAAGTCAAAAACCTTTAAAAAATATAAAAACATTGCTATGAAAATACTTTTATTATGTCTTTACACACACAATAAAATTTTGTTTGGTTACAATAAACTAGCTTTACAATGAATGAACAATGATTATTGCAATGCATTACAACAAGTGCTATTAGTCTGAAAAATAAAATCTGAGTTTGTGTTGCTAGCATAATTTGGTGTTGCCAAAAGTACGATAATGTAAGCTGTACTGTCATTACTTCCCTAATCTCTTGTTCCGATATTGCTTATCCCTCTCTATCTCTCGCTAACTACAAGGTTTGCTATTGGTCTCCATACACTGTAAACCATTGGTTTGATTGGCTTACGTTGCGTGAAGTGGTATACATTATGAACTTATCTGAATTACAAACAAGGACCCTCGCATCTCCCCTGAAGTGGCTAAAGTACACCTGTCAAAAAACACAAACAAAAAAACGAGAAACTCCGCAAGTGTTATTAATTCATGAGAAATATGTTCCGGAGTCCGCTAATGAGTCAGCTGATGGCTGATCTTTGGTAATGTTTTTAAATACTATATAAAATGTAATTTACTCTGGGGCATTCCAAAAAGGTTTGCTGAGATCAGGGTTCTGTCTATGAGGTCAACTGCATTTTGTATATTTTCTCTGTCTAAGCTGTTTGCTGTCTTCTCAATTAACCTGGGTGCTCTCACATCACCATCAGACAAGAGATATCTGTGTATATCCCCAGGCTCTCACACTCAGTACCAAACTACATTTCTAACATTGTGTTATCCAATTAGATAATGGGAGGTTAGTCCTTTCAATCAAAGGGGAGGCCTGCAGTTTAAGCTTACTTCAAAGGGCATTTGTATTATCAGCTTTTTTCAACACCATACATGCTCACTAAGCTGTCATTTGCTTTTATCTAGCCGCGTGGTGTGAGCTAGATAATAATTTATCTATTCTCCCTTACCAGCCAGTTAATACTCAACAATACCTCCTGGTTGCTGCATATAGATTTCATTTCACAGGTTAATTTGAGCGATAGTATACGTGTTTGGTGTGTGTCTGTGTGTGTTTGTCTGTCTGTGAGAGTTATTGTGTGATTCAGTCAGTGCGGATGTCCACTTATTGTTTTATTCCCCTATTAAACAGGATGCCAATGTACAATCAAGTTTGTACAAGGGAGAGATCAGGGGTTTCTGGCACAATCACACAGTTGGGTGTAGATATTCAGAGAGCGCCGTTTTGTTGCTGTTGTGCTGTGTTATCAGCTTATTCAATCATGTGGAAATGTATGAGCTGCAAGCAAATAAGTGAGCTTAGCATGTTGGAATCTGACAGTGCCAAGATATTCCCAGCGAGTGCAAACAAACGCATGCAAACAAATGTTAGCGCCAAGGTGGCGCCTGAAAGTCTGAATAATATAATCAATGAGACAAATACCGGTCTTTTGCTTCCACTCTATAGCCAGTGAAATGGGATGCCCCTTTTAATGCAGCGGGAAGTGGGGTGACGCCTTAAGAATCAATCTTAAAGGAGTGTTCCACAGTAAATCAGTTTCATAGTATACCATTTACAAACGTTACCATAGATGATTTATGTCATATACACGTCTGTTGTTGTTCAATATATCAGAGGAAAGCCGATAGTATATTTCAGTTCCTTTCGCGTCCACTGGGGTGCTTCTGTATCCGTCTAAACTTGAGTTACCACAACTCCCAGAATTCCAAGCGAATTTAGTGCCCGTCCCCGTTTGAACACACCGTAACAGAACATGGGCAATTCAACAGTAGAGCTTGACGCTAGAAAGTTATACATATTTGTTTTTGAAATTGTAGTCTAATTTCTATTCATCATGCCCGTTTGGTGTTCTGTACTTGGTTGCAAAAATTACAAGCAAGCCCAAAAAGAAGGAGTAATCTTTCACACTTTACAATAGGCTATAAAAAGTTAGGGTCTGCAGTCGGCATTTCAGGTCGGAAGATAACGAAAGGGATCTATGTGCTGAATTAACCGGCACTACAACCCGAAAGCGGCTGAAAAGCGATGTGATCCCATCCATTTTTCTTTATCTAGGAAGAGTAGCCTATATATAGTAAGATACAGTAATTAACACAGTCAGCTAGCTACTAAATACAGCTGGCACACTACACAATAGTACAATAACATTACCACACAGACACGATGTGTGCTCCATTATCAAGGTACAGAAAATAGGTTTAATAAACTTACTCATCTGTTAATTGTCCTCTTGCTATGTCTCTTTCCATGTGTGGTGGAAAACTTCAGTGATTCGTCAGTCATTTTTGGTTCAACCCTTACAAGTACAGCTTGTCCACGATCCCATTCATTGTAGCAAGTGCTTTTTTATTCAGTAGACATGAATGGACATATTCCCAACGAAGCACTTGGGCAATTAGAATTTGACTGCGTTTCCATTGGATTATCTGTAGAACATGCTGCCTTGTTGAAGCTGAATATCAAACTCCATTTGTTGTAAATGTTCTTCGGTGTACTCGGGCACAAACATGTATGGTTTGATGTCACTCAGAATGTAAAAGCAAGTTGAAAATTCCTCATCTGCAAATCCTAGGTTAGTAGCAATTGTGTTACCAGCGACTTTGTTTACGAACTGTTTCACAGAATCCAGAGAACATGCCGGGTGGGCAGGGCTTGTAGGAAGCCAGCATTGTAGTTCTATACATACTGAAAAAATCATACCACCTCATCTGTTTAGCATTAAAACGGCTGATCAAAAAGTTTACCTCCTGCTCTAGCATACAATCATTACGCATTTACAGGGCATGTTTGAAAACGTTCTTTGAGCCTCTAAACATGTTCGAAATGTCATTACTAGTGCATAGCCATGTGCAGTGATTCCTTATAGTGAACACAGCAATTTTTTACAAATCAGTCAGTGTACATACCTCTGTTTATTTCCCGTTTTCATTGAAATCCACACTAGTCCATTGTCATACAATGCAATATTCCAAAACATATTTTTTCCGCAAAAAAATTTATTTGCCGTGGTTATGCCTAATCTTAACCCTTATGCAGCATGTATTACATGAGTTTGCTGCTTCAGTGTTTTTTAAAAGAATAAATGTATTTTGTGTGGATGTCACAAATTTCTGAAACCACATTTTTGTCTGTTTCATTAACCTGTGATGTTGTGTTGTGCATTGAAGATGTCTATCTGATTTCAGAGAACAGATGATGTACCCCAAACCAATGCATTCTCCTGGCGAAACATGGGTAACCATACGGAATGGAAATTTTGCCGCATTACGTAGACAGACTTACAATATGACCATTCAAATGTGAGCTTTCGTACTCATTGAAACGCTGTTCTACAGGAACATTTCCAAGAATTGACCAATTGGTTACAATTTAAAGTACTTGAGGAACGTTTAGTTCAGGCATAACATGTTAGCTTAGTGAGGTTATGTTGAGGTTAAGGTTAGGGTAAAGTTAAGATAAACTTAGTTTTTTTACGTTTCATAACCGTAAGATGTTTTAGTTCTCCTTGACTCCAGAAAAGTACCTACAGTATGTGTGCAAATTTTTAGATTTGTACAATTTTGTACGGAACGCCATGAGAACAGCCATGAGAACAGCCTGCCCAAACATAACCCTAAAATCACTACACCAAATTCTCCAAACATATACACTAAAACTTAAAGGATATTGTCCAGTTGTATGACAAATGTCCAGTTTTAGACAGGAAGTGTTTGGTTTGTACATGAGAAATTATGATTGTAGATGAGAAATATCTGCCTGGAGATGACAATATTCTCACCTAGAATCTCTCTGTTGGCTTGGCCTTTCTGTATCATGACATCTATTATCCTACTAACTACTGGATTCAATTTTGAGCTCCATCCAAATAGAAGACAGCTCCTCAACTGGCAGTCCTCTCCTCTCTCCTGTGTATCGCTCCTGAAGCACATGTCAAACCAACACAGCACAGATCATTTACTGTAATTACTGGTACTTACCCTCTCGCAAAGCTGATTGGCAGTGTACCATCTGTGTGGCATGCCCACGGTTCATGACCCCTGGGGAAACTTTGAATTACGCAGTTGTAACTGGAATCAAAATATGGTGGAATCACCTTTTTTATCTGGTTAGCAGTGAGAATGAATGTGTTTGAGTACAGTACATTTATAGTAATATCATTTGCAATACACACTGGGGATTCTTTGTTGATTCCAAATGATTATTGTAGCCTCAAGCAAATGCATTGTAGGCCTTTGAAATTGTACAATTTACTTCCAAGTAGAGGCCTATGAAGTTTAAATAAGGATAACTCACTTTCTTAGAAATGCTATCAATATCCTGCGGGCAGAAGCTGCGCGTAAACTGCTATGAATGAGTAGCATGCAACCATTTGATATTTTCTCAGTCAGATGAGAAATTTTTGCATAATTGCAGTGGCTACAGTATTTGTCGACTATTCCCATAAATAAACTCAATTAATCAGATGAAATAACCTTAGATGAAGCATAGTCCTAGATTTTTTTTAAAGAGTAATTTGTTTACAAATGATTTCTATTGGACTTAACCATCAACAGATGTGTGCCATTCTTTCTGCCAGTCATTTCAAAGACTTTCCATGTGTTATGGAGAAATATACAATGGCAATTATTATGACTGTAACATGATTTTGGACAGGGTATGCTGCTTACATTTTCTTGGAATTCAGAATTTCTAGTTTGCACATCCAATATTATACAATAGCCAACAAGCATCCTCCAGCAATTGATAAGTATAACGTTGTATCTGACAGTTGGCAGGCATTCTGAATGCTAATCAACATTTCAATGTACAAGTGCAGCAGTGAAAATGTTTAGAAAAAACATTCATATACATTACTGATTGCTGAAAAGATATACAAATGTAAAATATCAGAGGAAGATAAGCTTTGAATTGATGTTTCTGTTACTGGGGTTTCATTTATTGAATAGGTCAGGCGTTACACTTTTTATGTAGACATTAACCACGCAGCTGACCAAATTATGCAAGGTTTGACTTCTGTGCTTCAACATTACTATAAATGGTGCACATGCCCTGTTTTACTACTGTAACTATTACTTGTTAAATAGTTTCTCATTATCACTTTTGTTTACCAGTAAGACTAAAAAGAGATAAGCAAGAGAAATAAATAAAAAGTGAGGTATATCCACTAAGCACAAATTACAGTCTCCACTCATTTGTCTCATCTTCCTTGCCAAAATTCCCTTGCTAGCAAGTGTGCCCTTGGTCGAAAACACAGTGAGCCAATCCCAGCCTTGGCATGGCCTGCCACTGGTCCCTGTGCCAGCTCTTCCAAGCGTGATTGGCAGTTAGAAGTTTGGAACAGTCCAACTCCAACACTGCAGGGGAAAAGGACTGTTTGATATGCATCAGGAGTTTCTGCAAATGACATTTTCATTTCCTTTCTCCATGCAAAGCATGTGTTTTTTATTAAATTGTCTCTGAACACATGCTGATTTCCTCCAAATACTGCTTGTTGACTCATTTAGTTTGTATGCCTACTGTGCAAACCCAGTTTAGATTCACAATTTACAAATATTTTTTTGGCCAAAATCGATTTCAAGTGGACTAGACATAGATACAATCTGAAATGTGTAGATCTATAATTCAAAAGCAACCATATGTCCTGGACACATGTTGTGCCGTAAATGAAGCTCTTACATCTGTTGTTAACAAAGCATTAACACATTACATTTGTAATGCTGTAAAAAATGTTTGACATACAGTAATAATCTCATTTTCTGTTTTTCCGTACCAACTACAGTTTGACTTAAACATTGTAACACTGCAGGCTAGGCAGCAGTCTGTTAACAAGCCTGCTAGCTTAGTGGACTCTGCCCCAAGCATAGATAGTATATCCAGCTCAATGGGCCTCTTTGAGACTATGAATTGGGATCAGGTTAATCAAAGCTAAAAAAGGTGGTCTTTAACTTTGCAATCTTACTACAGTCCAATAAATAATATAATTGTTTAGTATATTCATTCATATGTAGCTCCTACACTTTGAAATATTACAGCCCTATTTAGTTATGTCCACTTATTTCTTCTTGTTAACTCAAAGAGCTCTGACAAGTTTTGGATTTTTAACTCAACTGTATGAGTTTGCTAAAGTTAGACTTGCTGTCATTCACTGTGTTGACTTTTGTCAGATATATATGTGTTGATTGACGTTGGGTAGGTTGAAAAAAAGTGGGTGTTGGGAGAATGTGAATAAGAGAAAAAACATTGCGCTACCACATCACTCTCCAGCAACTCCTTGTGTTCAGATTGGGTGCCTTAAATTAAATTTTCCGAAGTATAGTTGGTTAACCATTCCGTACATGATCCGACTAAAGGCTTCCATGTTGGGTGAACAGTGCGAAAAGAATTGGCATCTCAGGCGACATGTGGTTAGATGAACCATGTGCGTGACCCTCGCCATCCCGCAGATCTTTACAAGGAGTTATGGAGCTCCCTTCAAGGTTGAATTAAAGAGGGAATTGGGAAGGGAGGAAAAATCTGGAAAAAAATAATAAAACCTTTGAGAAAGAATTCAAGTAAACTATTAAAATGTACATGTTCAAAGTGGGGGACCACAGGGAAATTGTATGGCCTCATTTAAAAAGATTTGAATTAACTATAAAAACAGACTTGAGTTTAAAGCCAAATTAAAAGTCTGCTATCCTTCCCAGTAATTCTGGAGGGCTGCGAAGAGGTTCATCATATTTCCCATCATGCTATACTATAGGTAGGTTTTTACCATTTTATTTTATGTTTGTGGATGTATGGTATATCAGTTGATAAATAAAACTACTGCAAATCAAATTGTTGTGATTGTCATAAGAAGAAAATATAATGTTACTTGGACATTTTGCACCCATTAGGGAAATAACTTTTCTAGTTTAAATGCTTTCAGTTGGAAACTGGAACATTATTGCAGAACTGTGCAGTTTTTCTGACTGCAGATCAGGTACAATATGATAACTCCTAATTGGGAGCTGTCTCTACTCTGACTTGTTTATAAAAAGTGCTCTTTTTTTTAAGGGGTGTACAAGGACTTGCATGCTTGGTGTGCCCCAGATAGTAGTTGTAAATGAAAATTATATTCTTATTTACCTGGATATGTAATGGAACAATAAAAAAGGTTGTATTTAACATCATTTGAATCATTGTTGTACAGAACATGATTTTAATTTGAACGTGTGCCTTCACATCTACAGTACAACATATTAACCAAATCAAATTGAACAACACTTCCACTAATGGTTGGCCAAATAGCACACTCTTTAAGACATGCATTAATATATATAGTTCAAGTTGCTTTAACCTCTTAAAGCTTGCCTCCCAAATTGTAAAATTCTGCCTAAAAAACATACCCAAAGTTAGCCTCTTGTTACACTGGACCTGAAGCGAGTACAATCATATGGTTGATATTTTTTAAAAGGAAAGACTATGAATTTTTGGGATATGTAAAATGTATTTAGAATAAATGTACACAGTGAATATGGCACAAGATGAAAGAAATTAAATTTTCTACATTCTCTTTGAATGACAACTACACAATCATACTGAGATAGGGTCCTGGAAACACCTCTAATCATGTCCCACATGGGATGACTACATAGGTCTAAAGATTTAGAATGATAGAGTGAACAGCCAATCAGCTATAGCATTATTTGAAAAAGTATATTTCCACAATAAGCGCAACGTGATGAAGTTTTATCCGGTTCCTGAGACAGAACAACATATGTGTTTTATAAAATATCTCTGGTGTAGTTAGGTTCTATCCAAGTTTGTTGATCTTGCTAATTTTTAAGATCTGTTTCATAAGGATTCAGAATTTGATGAAATCGGAAAGGGTAGCAGTACGCTTCAAATGCGTCTTTGTTTTGGAAGCGTGTCCCATGATTTATGAACAATGCGCCTGTGGTTAGTTTCCGCATAGATGATTGTACATGGACAGTAATGAAATAGTAATTTCCACATAAGACAGATTTTACCTTGGAAAACTATGCTCTATGTCATTACTGGGACAATTTGATGACGAAAAAGAAAAAAAAATTGACTGTAAGTACTATTTTTTTGTAAATCATGTTATTTCCACTGTGGTTTTCTATATTGCTAAGTAGCTACTAGCAGACTAATGTATGTGTTTACCAGGGACATAGCTCAAATTATGCCGTGTTATGTTATTGTTGTTATAGCTGTTCTAAAACTAAGACATGTTTACACTCACCTAAAGGATTATTAGGAACACCCATTCAATTTCTCCTTAATGCAATGATCTACTCAACCAATCACATGTCAGTTGCTTCAATGCATTTAGGGCTGTGGTCCTGGTCAAGACAATCTCCTGAACTCCAAACTGAATGTCAGAATGGGAAAGAACGGGCCAGTCTGAGTATTTCACAATCTGCTCAGTAACTGGGATGTCCACGCACAACCATTTCTAGGGTTTACAAAGAATTGTGTGAAAAGGGAAAAACATCCAGTATGCGGCAGTCCTGTGGCCGAGAATGCCTTGTTGATGTTAGAGGTCAGAGGAGAATGGGCCGACTGCTTCAAGCTGATAGAAGGGCAAGTTTGAATGAAATAACCACTTGTTACAACCAAGGTATGCAGCAAAGCATTTGTGAAGCCACAACACAAACAACTTTGAGGCGGATGGGCTACAACAGCAGAAGACCCCACCACGTACCACTCATCTCCACTAAAAATAGGAAAAATAGGCTACAATTTGCAATAGCACACCAAAATTGACAGTTGAAGACTGGAAAAATGTTGCCTGGTCTGATGAGTCTCGATTTCTGTTGAGACATTCAGATGGTAGAGTCAGAATTTGGCGTAAACAGAATGAGAACATGGATCCATCATGCCTTGTTACCACTGTGCAGGCTGGTGATGGTGGTGTAATGGTTTGGGGGATGTTTTCTTGGCACACTTTAGGCCCCTTAGTGCCAATCGGGCATTGTTTACGACCATGTCCATCCCTTTATGGCCACCATGTACCCATCCTCTGACGGCTACTACCAGCAGGATAATGCACCATGTCACAAAGCTCGAATCATTTCAAATTGGTTTCTTGAACATGACAATGAGTTCACTGTACTAAAATGGCCCCCACAGTCACCAGATCTCAGAGCATCTTTGGGATGAGGTGGAATGGGAAGTTCATGCCCTGGATGTGCATCCCACAAATCTCCATCAACTGCAAGATGCTATCCTATCAATATCGGCCAACATTTCTAAAGAATGGTTTCAGCACCTTGTTGAATAAATGCCACGTAGAATTAAGGCAATTCTGAAAGCAAAAGGGGGTCAAACACAGTATAAGGGTGAATCCCATTTCTCTGTCTTAGCCCTTCCCCTTACCCCTTCCCCTTAGTTTTGCACATTCATGTGAGAGTAAGGGCTATCCCAATTCTCATTTTGATCTAGGGTAGGGCTAAGGGGAAGGGGTGGATACCCCTTAAAACCAAGCATTTTCAAGAGCTTACTTGAAAGTAACCTCCTATTTTATTTGAGGCGCATGTGTACAAGGCACATAGCTCACATTATAAGGTTTAATGTTTATTTTTTATAGCTATTGTAAAACTGAGACATTAGCTAGATTCCTGAGATTTCAAGCCTTTTAAAGATATGGGACATGTATATATTACCAAAAAATTTGACTTGTGACATTCTAGTCTAGTTCTAGTTTTTTTTTATACCTCGCCGGCGGGATACTGAGCCTTAAGCGGTTAAAGGAGTGTTCCATAGGAAATCAGTTTCTTAGTATACCACACTGTAAAAACTGTTACTTATATATAACTTTTAAAAATTAAGACAACATTTTCCAACCACTTTTTGTAGGTTTAGCGAACTTCTTGTCTTTTTTACGTTGGGAAAAACTAGAAATAAACATTTTAGTGTGAGCTAAATTATTAGGTAAACTCTTCTAAAAAGCCAAAAAATTAGGTTTAACCAATGTCTAAATGGACAGTGTTTTAATCACAAAAACCTAATTAAATTAAGTTACATTTAAAAGAAAATGTATGATTTGCCTTCGTAGGGAAATGCGGCAGGAGTGTTTACAGCTTTCGTATGCCACACTGACAGTGACTTCAAGATTGTATTTTTACAAATTAGAATTTCCA
>JACXGM010001147.1:17923-37926 GCA_016801145.1 Umbra pygmaea
CCATTCCCCTTATGTTAAACCTAACCTTAACCATTACCCTAAAACATATTCTAAACTTACCCCTACCCTTAAAATACACAATTAGTTGCTTATCAACAGATGGTTTGTTGATAGTTTGTTGATAGTCATATCATCAACAAACTATCTGTAGAGCACATACAGATGGAATGTCAGACTCTCCAAATAAAGTGTAACCGCAGATTCTTCTTGATTTAGTTAAACTACCTTTTTTAATTAATTTTGTTTTATTCAACTTTGTGTCAAATATGATAATGGAGAAAATGTGTATAGCCTAACAATGGAGACAGTTTTCTTTTTCTATTAAGCTGTGCCCCTTTTGGCTGCATACTTTATATTCACTTTTACAAGAATTTTGACCCTGAATATAACACCAGGTGTCTGGAGGAAGACAGAAAAAAAGGTCACATCATTTTCAGGTCACATGTTGCTGTCTTAGGTGATTTATGTGTCATTATAATCTGTTTTCATTATCACAAGGAACAAATCGCACACAAACATTAACTTTCTAATCAAAAGTAGCTTTGCTGTTTATTTAGCATTAGTTTCCCCTGCAGTGTTTCCTCAGGTAATTGGAAATGCTCCCGAAGAAATTGGAAAAAGATAACACAGTGAACCTCAAATGTATCTGTTGAATCAACTAGATTGGCCATTATTCCACGTTCAACGTGAGCAGTTTTGGGGGTAACTAACAGTCTTTTAGAACTTCACATAGACGAGCCCAATCCATTGTCTCAGTGTAAAAGGTTTCAGTCAATTAACTTTGGGAGGTGTTGTAGGAACATGCCCATTTAAGGAGAGATTCTCTCTCGCTCTCTGGCAATCTCCCTCACAGAGGGAGCTGTTGAGCTATGAATGGGGACAGTGAGTGAATGCCACTAGACTAGAGAGAGATGGAGGAGGGAGGGGAAGATGTATTGAGTAAAAAAGCGAGTGAGGGAAAGAGAGCCACTGAGAGGGACGATACAAAGAGAGAGAGGGAGGGTCTTATAAATGAGACTCCTTTTTCACCGACTAGCCACCTGACCTTGGAGAATTGTTAAGGGACAACACAATTTCAAATAAGAGCGAGCAGTAAACGTTGATATCTCTGTAAAGACAGCATTATTTGCCTGCAGGATGAATGCAAACCTATCCGAATTCACCAAATGGTGAACGATGCCTTAGCATAAAAAACATGTACTTCTTGTTAAACCAAAGGTTTGTATAACTCACCCGAGATAGACCCCACATGCTGTTCTTTACAATGAGAATGCAGTGAAGCTGTGTGGGAAGAACCTACAGTAGGAAGGATGCATGGTAAAGATAAGCATGAGAACCATTTGCTACCTGGATATCTGCAAAAGTGTGTAATACAATATGTTCTGAAGTCACAAGAATAGACAAACACAGTCTGGTTAAACATAAGTTATTGTAGTTTTTGTCTCTTTTGAATATATAATGTAACCATTCACAGTGCAGGGTGGAATAAGTATATGAACCTCTAGGATAATGACATTCCCAAAAGCTAAATGCAGTCAGGAGTCATCTGACCTGGAGTCTAATCACTAAAATGAGAATGAAGGTGTGGGTTATAACTGCCCTATAAAAAACAACCTTCCCTCCACCAGTGACACAGACTAGGCTAGATAGCCAGTTAGTGGCCTTCACTCCAACAGTTCCACAGACTAGGCTAGATAGCAGGCTAGCGGCCTTCCCTCCACCAGTGACACAGGCTAGGCTAGATAGCTGGCTAGCGGCCTTCCCTCCACCAGTGACACAGGCTAGGCTAGATAGCTGGTTAGTGGCCTTCCCTCCACCAGTTCCACAGGCTAGGCTAGATAGCCGGCTAGCAGCCTACTCTTCACCGGGCCCGCTGGTCAGACAGCCTAGCCTGTCCACAGACCTCATGGACTTACCATTGCTGATGGACCTCCTGCCAAATCCGATACATCCATTACCGTGGTGGGCTGGTCTGCCGTTCTCTCCACCAGTACCATCAGCTCTCCATGCCAATACCTGTGAATCTACCCTCCGTGCCAGTCCTAGTTCCACCAGCCTTCCATGCCAGTGCTTTTGACTTTACCCTCCGCCTGTGCCGGCTGCTCCGCCTCCTCACCCGATGCCTGCTGCACTGGACCCTGCTGCTCCTCCTCTCTGGCCGATGTCTGGACGGCAGTGGCTCTGGGGACTCCCTCCGACTGGGGGGCATCTGCATTCAGATCCACACCCTAGGCGGATTTTTCCCGACTTCCCTTCTGTGCTGATGGTGGGGTCATTGAGGTCGCCCTCCTGACACGGTGCCTGTTTCCAGCTGGAGCCTCACCTTTCGGGAGGTACTGTAATGGTCGTCCCCTCCTGGAGTGCATGAGTCATTGAATCCAGCAAACTACTCAATTTTTATGTACTTTTTAACCAGACTCATTGTTACCACATCCGTATTGCACACATCAAATTATTTGATCTTCAACAACACTCACCGGACTCCAATCAACAATCACCTTCTGTATTTAGTTCCTTTTTTTGTGTGTGTTCAGTGTGGTTCAATGTTGTATGTATAGTGTGTTATAATGTATGTATGTTGCGTGTTGCAGAGCTCATTATATTCATTTTTGATTCATAATAGTCATTTTTATTTCCTGTGTTTCGGACTAAATTCTGTTTACTGACCTTTGCATCTGTCTCCATTTCTCTCATGCAAAGATGACTGCAAGAGCACAGTGCAAAATGCTCAATGAGATTAACAAGAATCATTATGGAAACATCTCTGTTGATTAGTCTACCATACATTAAACACTAAAAAGAATGGAGTTCAATGCCTGACTCCACAGAGGAAGCCACTGATGTAAAAAACAAAACTCCACAACATTTGCAAAGGAGCACCTGGATGTTCTGTAGCATTACTGTCAAGGTATTTTTTGGACAGATGAAACCAAATGTCTGTTGTTTGGAAGGAAAACACAACATTGTGTCTGGTGAAAAATAGGCACAGCACACCAACAAAACAAAACCTCTTCCCAGTTGCAAAGTACAATGGAGTGGGCATCATGGTTTGAGGCTGCTTTGCTCCCTCAAGGCCTGGACAACTCGCTAGCATCAACTTTAACAAGCTATTTTGCAGGGCAATGTAAGGCCATGTGTCCAGAGTGACTCACCAGACATCCTAAGAATAATGCTGAACTGAAACAGTTTTGTCAAGTGGAATGGTCCAAAATGTGTCCTAAAGAAAACACTTGATTGACTACAGAAAACACTTGATTGAAGTTATGGCTGCCGAATACAGTGGATTGCGTTTGTCTGTTTTTGTGACTTCATGAATAATTCATGCATGCATCTAGGTAATTGTAAAGGGTTTACATACATTTTTTTCTTGACACTGTATTTGTGTTTAAGTAGGGAGTGACTATTCTTTGAAAATGTGCCTTCCTACTGCTTCTAAGGTTACATTTTTAAGATTTTGGCTATGTGTAAAGTCTCTTCTTCTCAGCATATTTTTGGAAAACGACATCCATGTTTCACTCAAATGGGAAAATATTAACTGGAGGCTTCAGATTTGAACATCCGATGGGCCACCTGGCTTCTACTGTAGTACTTTCTGTGGGTAAATTGCCATATCTACCTGTGGTGAGACACTCTAGATATCTGGTCTCTTGTCTCTGTCGCTTCACTCTTTGATTTCTGTTTCAGTCTGCCTGTAATCTGCCTATCAGTTAAAGAACCCAGATAGAAGAAGTGAACTAACTTCGTCATTATTTGTCTAACTGTTGATTTTTTTCTCCCAAATAGCGTGAATAAGTCAAACTTATGGTGTCTCTTGACTCCGGAAATGTCAAGCCGTCAGTGAAGTGTATCTGTCCCACTGAGGTGTGAGGTGAAATATTGGCGGCCAATGTGATAACGTGGAACTTTGAAGTCATTAATGAGTGTGAAGGCATGAGTCAACCACTCCAGGCTGCCTTCACCTGGCCCTCGATCTTAGCTTTCCTCTTGAACCACCTGCATTTACTCTCATCTGCAATCTCACATACTGTAGACTTGTACTCTTTGACAAAAACGGTTGAGCTGATGTTGACCAGAATTTATGTATTCCTGAGTACCTAACTATGCTGATTAGTCACTGAAGGGCTACTAAATGTTATTATGTACTTCTTTGGATCAAGTTAAGCTTATGAAATGGAAGGGATGTGTTTTATAGCTTTGACATGTTAGCTATTCTTATAGGTCTTCAGAGTTTGCGGTCATGTATTGAGTATGTAGAGTAAAGTTATTCAGTAGTCTTAGTAGTCTTAGTAGTCTTAGTAGTCTTAGTAGCCTTAGTAGCCTTAGTAGCCTTAGTAGTCTTAGTAGTCTTAGTAGTCTTAGTAGTCTTAGTAGTCTTAGTGTATTTCACTGGATATGGTGTGAGATATGGACCCTTTGAATGATTGCTACATAGCAGTCTTTTGCATTGTACGCCTGGTTACCGTAGCTGATTCAAGTTGAATAGGGGCTGATTGCAATGCCAAACAATGCTCCAAAAAAGGAAATTCTGTTGTTTTAACTCTGCCATCTCCTCTAAATGATGTTTTGTTTGTCTAGCTAAGCCTAGCATAAACGGCAGCATCCAATTACAGAGGAGAAATAGTGCAATGTTTGATTTAGGTTTGAATGAGGACAATGTCATGAAACAATTGAATTCATCACTTTCTTGTGCACTGCTCGTAGAATCAATCGCTGCCTAATTTATCATATGTACCTTTTTTAAGATACATTCTGCAATATTAGGCAATGCGTATCACAGGCATTCTTGTGCTTGAACAGGTGATGCATAGGTTACTTATAAAATGTGAGAGATTTAGCTAGCGGTCATGATTAGTCAGCTTTTTATTCATTAATTTTGAATAATGAAAATATCTAATTCCTTGGTAACTGTTGATTGTTTTGTGAAGACCCTCAAAGACTCTAAGAGCCCTTTGCCCTTTGGCAGTGGATGAGATGCTAGGCCTGAGGACAAAAGGTGTGTGTTTACCTGTTAATATCCCATAGCTTCGCCATCTGTTTCTATGCCAGACCTCACAGTGGCCCACCCACCACAAGCATACACATGCATGCACACACGCAGACACACAGACGCGCACACAATCTGCACCTCAGGTTATGGGCAGTATCCCAAAAAAGGCCTAGCTAAGCACTTTTGTGTTGTCCTTCTTTGTAAAGACACATTTTCATCTTGCTTTCCCACTGTCTCAATTATCTCCAATACCTAATTGGCTGTTTGTTTGACATGAGACTTATTTTGAGACCCTCCTACGTATCAATGGAAGACCACGTCTTAACAAAGTGAAGTGACCATCTGCTCGGCTACTTGAAAAGTGGCGCAGTTTTTAGCTTGGCACATTATTGTGCGGATGGGAATACTTTCATTTTGTGCGGCTGTGGATTTTTTATATTTATTTATGATGTATTTCTTGTTCCAGAGGGCAGAGATCCATACAGCTTATGTACATAGCGCCTCTGCATCTCTCCCCGACTGATTTCCGCACACCTTCCAAGGGAATTGTCATCACCCCAGGTCAATGTCTAAACTTTCCCATGCATCAAAATGTATTGTAATTGACTCCATTTGTTATTCCTCTTGAGATCTGGCACTGGCTGTATCTCTGATGGCTGCCAAAAGCAATAACATTTCAGAGGCACAGTTTCCATTCCGAACGAGAGGTTATTTTCCCTCAGAAACAGTTGAGTTCTGTGGTGTCTTGGCTACCGCAGCTTTCCCTCTGGCCCCTGTACCTACGCTAGTAACTCCATATATATATTCTGAAGAATTGTCCTGTAATATAGTGTTGTTTTTCAGTATTGTTTTGCATTTCTAGTTTTTCACATCTTGATGGATGTTATCAATGTGGCAACAGCATTTAGTGAATGCCAAGGAAACCAAATACAAACCAGTGCTTTTCTTCTTTTCGCAGCACTTGTGAAGCACTATTTGTAAGATATTTTGGATTTTGATCAGAAAGAGGTGGTTGTAATGCAGGAAGTAATTAGGCTGAAATTGACCAACAAATTAACATTAATGGAATTTAGGGAGTAGTTTCACAAATAATTTAGCGAAAATCATAAAACCGTGTTAGAAACGACAGTGACCATAAACATCTGCACGACAGGAAGCAGGAGGAGGGTATTTTTTCTTTCAAAATTATCGATATTAAGAGATTGATAATTCTTTAGAAAGTAAGCCTAATTTTGAAGAGCAGCCTTTAGCAACTAGCACTAGCCTCGCTAAACAGAATAGGCAGAGCACACAGAAACAATGTGTTTGTCTAATGCTATGTACAGTATGTTAATTTGCACAATGATGAATTTACTGTATATTAATTATTGTGGTTACTGAAAAACAAAATGTAATATACAATTCTGAATAATATGAACTGTAATAATAGGTAAACCCGACCCAACAATTTATTAAATATCAGTAATCAAAAATCACAATACATCATTTTGAGAATTGACTTGAAACTGGACCACAAAAAACATCTTTTAACAAGAATGACAAGCCTGCCTGAGATGCTGTATAGCCAGAGATGATGGGTCTAAGGTTTGGTAAATGAATATGATTTGATCCATACGTCTGTCTTCCTGCTTTTCTTGTGCTCTGGGTTTATGGATTTAGTCTAGACGTCTTCAGGATATGAGTCACTATTTATGTCACAAAATTAATTACATAACCAGTTTCCAACGTGTGCAGGCTTCCCATCTGTTTTTAAAATGTTGTATGTTAATCCAGGTTCTCTGTCTGATTGCAACGACATCTGAGACTCACTTAAATTATTGGAATATGTTTTCATTGCATCAGTGAGGATTTAACTAATGTTAATGGCTTAGCCGGACTAACACTTCATTTCTGCAGCATATTCTAACATTAAGGTTGTTTTGCACACAATCTCAATCAAATTGGGAAATTCTTAACTATGATAACACTTTATTAAATAGGGGATTTGAGAGAAAATGCAAATTAAAAGACTAAGTGGAGTGAAAGTAAAATGGATTTTTTTTTTCTTTCCATCCGATTAACACACCATTGATGGGGAATTCTAATTATGCGTGCCTGTGTACAGTGTGGATTTACACACCCTCCCCAAAGTCAAATTAATTGAATTGTGTGCAAACTACTGTTTTCTGGTACTCAGTTGATAATGTCATTTCTACTGTTGCATGCAATAGCCGATTTGTTGACTTATTTTTATCCAAGTATAATTGGGAAACTGTCCTCATACTCTCCTGGCACGTTGATGAACTTCAAAATTCTCTCCTTGAGCAGCACTATTGAAAGTCATCTCGTAAAAAGGCAAATTGAATTGCAAGTTGACTGCTCTAAATGGAAGTATGCCGCCCTGAGCTAATAACGTGCTTTGAACTTTCCTAGACCTGTGGTTTACTGTACATGCAAATTGGCTAATTTGTACGTCGCAACAGTGTCACTTTAAAGATCCCATTCATCTGTTGCCGACTTGCATTTCAGCATCACAAAAAACGTGGGTAATCACAGGAAGCAATTTGACTGCTTTGTCACCGCGGCAGTATCACGTTCAGTCCTGCAACCGGAGCTGCTTTGATTCTTGCTTAAAGGGCAACACGTGTAGTACTGTGGATCCCTTTGCCTCTTACCATAACAATAGTAATGTTGCTTCCCTGTCTGTATCTCTTGCACATTTCATATTCAGTTTTCGGTCGCCACAAGGTAGACACGTGTTTTCCCTTTAACGGCAAATAGGTGTCATGTCAATCAAGCCGACTGTGTGAGCAGCAAGCAGTCACAGTCTGAGCATAATAACAAAATGACAGTGCCTCGAAATAATCGTCTCCATTGTCTCACTACTGTCACACAGTTCATTGGTTTCTTCCTTCTCGTCAGCCCACTGAGTAATAGTCAATGTCAGTTATAATAAATTATAATGTACCCTAATATATAGAACATGTACAATGGTTAAAGGAACGTCTGTTTTTGGTAATGTGTTGATAAAGGGTCATTTCAAGGTTGTCTTCAATTTCCACTTTGTTTCCACATGCAACAGTGATTTGGAATCGTCAAGATTGGGGCGTGTAGATTTAATAAGGCTGGGGCCAGGGTGAGTTGTATGGCATGCTGAAAGGTCTCTACTTTTAGGGTCTCTGGAGCTTGAAACTCATTTAGCGTCTGATTGAAGGGCTGGTACTGCAATGGCCCCACAGTCTCCTTCTCACACCTCAAACTGCCTCCATTTGTCAGGAAAGAATATAGAGAACTTCATTCTAAAGGCAAGCTAATGAACCTTTACTAATGGCAATGGGTGCGCCTTGTAATGTCAATTAATATGATTATTCTTTGCCTTCAGTCTCTCCACCATGGTGTAAGTCTTAATCTGTCAAGCAGATATCCCAGGCACTGAATCATACAAACACATCTTAATTATGTCATCTGAAATAGATGTGGTTTAGACATGCGAAGGTCAGAACTATACATTTGAATCCTAATTCGTCAACCACTCCATCTCCTACTCAGCTGCTTCCATTTCTGCCCTCAGACATACTGTACATTAATTGCATGGATTTACTGGATGTATGCATGCCCACATTTAGTAACATGTGGAGAATCACACAAAGTGTGTGCACACAGCTTGCACACTATACTCAAAATATAGTCAAGGCCTATTGCTATTCACAAATAAAATAAAAAATAAAATAAAAAAAATTACTTTAAAATTCATAGAACAGTTCATGTTTATTTTTTATGTTTTACATTTTCAAACCCTTAAGCTTTGTGTCCTTTATCCACTATCATGGCAATTCTTTATTATTCTAAACTATCATTTTTTTAGCTGCTGTAGAGTTATGTATGGTTTCAGAAGTTTTCAGGAACATGGGCGGGGCCTCTGCGATCCAATCTTGAGTGTGAGCTGGTTTGACCATTGGTCAATTGGGTGTAAGGATGGAAAAAAGCTTTGATTTGCCTAGTCTCATCCTTTAAGAATTGGTGGGATGGCAATGAAGCCAAAGGTGGCAGAACAATGAGCTTGGGTAGGGATGTAGGGTATGAGCATAGCCAAATATTGGGATGGGCAGTTTGGTTTTATTCTTCGTATGCAAGCACACATGTATTGTGGTGAATGCAAACTTTTAACTGGAACTCTGGGAGTGTGTGTTGAATCAGAGTGACATGGAAGAACTTGAGTAGGTTGAACACCAGCAGGGTAACGTCGTTCTGGATAAGTTAGAGGGGTTTGATGGCACGGAGCCTTGCAGTAATCCAGACATGAGATGACACGTCCCTAGATTAAGACCTATGCTCATTCCTGTGTGAGGGAAGGTCATACTCTACAAATATTGTAGAGCCTGAACCTACAGGTGTGAGTCACATCCTTGGTGTTTGTGAGGAGTGACAGAGATGTCTACAGTCAGGGCAAGGTATTTTCACTGTGAGATGTGGAGATAGTGATGTTTGAGAGTGATGGGATGTTCCAACAGTGGACGGGACAACCTAGGGAGACATTTTGCTATATACTGTAAAATGACTGGTTCCTGGTTGCCATGTGAAGTGGCTAATATTTTGGTCACCTGAAAGCTGCATAAGTAGGCTTTTTGGCCAAAACTCTGTCATGTCAAACATGAAGATGTATTAATTCATAAATACGACAATCGTCTGTTGGATCGGACCACACAGGCCAGTCTTCGTTCCCCACGTGCATAAATGAGCCTCGGCTGCCCATGACCCTGTCGCCGTTTTTTTCCTTGGACAACTTTTGGTAGGTTCCGACCACTGCGAACTGGGAACACCCCAGGGGAGCTGCAGTTTTGGAGATGCTCTGACCAAGTCGTCTAGCCATCACAATTTGGCCCTGTCATAGTCGCTCAAATCCCATTTTTCCCCTGCTTCTAACACCTCAAATTTCAGGACAAAATTCTGAAGCAGGAAAAATGGGCAAGTGTAAGGATTTGAGTGACTAAAATGTTGTAGAAAGACATCAAATTACCCTATCAAACAGAACAACTGCAACTGCACAAAAAGATGCACGTTTTGTATTATGCAAAGGCTACTATCTTTATGTGCTAGATTTTCTTTCTTTGCTATTCAATTATGTTAGTGATTAATTATTATTTTTGAATTTGTTAACTGCTAAACCCAGAGATGGAAGAGGGTGGCAGGTCGATTTGGATACCATCCAATTCTAACGTAAAATCACTCTGGACTGATGCTATTCAAATTTAATGTAATTCTTCCATGACCAAAAAAGCCCTGAAACTTTACTCTTGAAGCTCTAATCAAGTTACAAATTGTGATTCTTTATGTCATATTGTGTATTTATAAATCTCCATTACCCATGTTACCTTTGAAACATTCCAAGAGCAGAGGATAAAACATTGGTGTCTTTTTACCCATAAATCCCAGTTGAATACGGTCCCTTTTAACAAATGACTAAATGTGATAGTGACATCTTCACATTAAAGCGTATGATTTGGTATTTTGTTTTGCACACCTCAGTTTTATGAGAATAGGTTTTTTTCTTCTTCACTGCAGTCAGTACTTCTAGGAAATAGGATGGAACATAATGAAATAGTTGTTTCCTGTCCCTTAAGGAAGTGATCATTCCTCAGAGTGCCGGTAGCATTGCGCACTACCACAGCAGCCATGTTGTATACATAGAAGTTGTTGACCACAGAGGAATATGTCTTAATGTGTAACTCAGTTATTATTACAGCAAGAGCTTCTATCCCTGTACAGTATTTCACTTGCTTTTCATTTATCGTTTTCACTTTCTGTCTCCTGGGCTTCATTCATCCCTCTTTCATGCCTCGCTTTTCCTCTCTGGTTCTCTCAGTTTTTCTGTCACACTCCCTTTCTTCACATTAAGCATGTATATCAAACATTTCTAACCCCCAGAAATTAAACAACTGCAATTTCTATGTAGGATGGCTGCAGACTAAAGCATAGATTATTTAAAGAATAATTGGCATGATTTGCATGTGTAAGACGTTACTGGAAACAAACTCTGTGCTCATCCAGCTTAAAAACACAGAGGGAGCGATATTCAATGCATGTTTTAAAATACACTAGCTAAAGTAGGTCTTCCTGACAGCAGTGATTAGGATAATTCCACATGTCCCAGAAATCTTCTGTCCATGAAAAGTTTAGAGGCCTTGTGTTTTCCCTTTTCCTAACCATATCAAATGTGCATTCGGTGGATACCAGTTTTGTGTTTAATGTGGTCCCCTGAAAAGTGTATTATTTTGGTGTTAATTTGACTAATGATGTCCCAAACGGATCCTCACTTTGTACTTAACAGGCTTCCTGCAGTGCCTTCTAATAGACGTGGAGGAATGCTAGACTTAGTCATGTTTATTTATTTTCTAAAAGCATCAACTGACCCATAACAAGCTCCTTTTTAAAATTACTTCAAAAGAGGCATTTCCATATTTGTTTCCATAGGCCTCACTTCGCACTTCGCATCTCGTGACAAGCAATCCGATGTCTCCCTCTCATTTCCATGGTCTTCTGAACTGAATCTATGATAAAGTTTACGCAGAAAACGCTAATTAACACTGCTTAATTTGAAAAAGTGACTTTCTTGGCCCATTCACTGACTGTCATGATAAAAAGACAAATTAAAGCGGATAATTTTGGTGTGTTGATTTTTTTCATCACTTTAGTAGCCTTCTGATTGGCTTGTAAAGATACACTTTCCTACGTGCTTTGCTTAATTAACCTCATGAACAGGTGCATTTGAAACTGACTAATTTACTTGCGTTTCTTCTCAAGCTCTAGTTGTTAGATATACAGATTAGTGTGCATGCCGTTAATAAAATAGGAAAAGCCTACTCGTAGTATAGAGGATATCTATGTGAAACATAACATATTGCTTCACTTCAAAGGATTGCACCCGAAAATGGTATTTCATGTGCATATGCTCTTGAGTCCCCAGACATTGAACTGTTAGGCTTCATCATATTGCTGTAAATGAGTCTTCTGCAGAATCTCAGCTAGCTGGTCCCCTGTGTCTCAGCTCCATGGCTACGGATGCCAGTAAATATCAGCTACCTCGGCTGTGTCATTAGCCAAGTGCTGCGTTCAGACCCAGTCCCTTTCCCTGAGCCCTTGGCCAGTGATGAACGGTTTCCAGGTATGATGCACCTGTGTGTATCTAATCCATCCATTTCTGTCTGTCTGTTTGCCCACCTCTCAAGCTCTGAATTTTCCCTGGTTATCAGTGCCGACTGAGATCACAACAGCTCTCTTGCTTGCTCTGAGGCCTTACCGATGCTAGAGTCATCCCCCCCAAGACAGTGGAAGTATATCCCCAGTCACCAAATCCCTTCATCCAGCCCACTAATGACAGTGACCTCACCCTAGCTTATCCTCTGTATTGGTGCTAGCGTGGCTAGATTGATTTGTGGCCCTGGTGTGACTGAGAGATGGTGGCTGTCTAAGTGCCTCGTTCCTTCTGCCGTTCAGCTCTGCAGTGTGATTGTTAGGGAATAAAAAAGGAAGCCAGACAGGTGCTGTAAGAGTGGCTGTAAAGCAAGACTAGGCTGCCCTGGTGTCACGGAGACTACCCCTCTCTTGATAGCCTCAACAGAGCTCATTGGAGGGTGTTGGCAACATGAAGGGGCGCCGGGCCTGGATAAGCAAGTACAGCTGCGTTCCCTGACACTCTGCTTGCCTGTCCTCAAATCACATAAGGCCAATATACATGCAATGACAGACAGGATTTTTTTGCACAAGTTACGGGGACATCATGTTGACCACACAAGGTAGGCAAAGAAAGCAATTGAAAATGTTTTGGGGGTGGGGGGCAGGTACACTTTGAAGCAGAAGTTGAGTGCCACGGAGATATGAGAGTTCAAAAACACATTTGAAATTAAACGTGGAGGCTTGATTTTGAATTTCCATGTGAAGGTTTATCTAAATGGCATCGCGAGGCTTTGAACCAGTCAAGATCAGAGCACTTTTCTTAAGGAGGACTCTTTCAACAGCCTGGACTTTGATCTTCTGTCCCATTTACCCTGCTGTACTCTCTCTGGCTTGACGTCGCCCAATCCATTGTAACTCCATGGAAGTCATATTATTTAACTATCAGGCACTATTATTTAATCTGTCTTTTTAGTCTAGTGAATCACTCACATAACCTTGCGTAATCTTCTACTTGTGCCTCTGATCTGTGACGTAGGTCCAGTCGAAGTCCGACTCAGGGGTATTTGCACTGACCTATATACAATATTTGCCTAAGACCGGTTTAAACACTGTGGAATCCTGGTCGGATGTCCGGGTGTGTATCAATAAAACTAAACAGCCGTCCTAACATGACACCATTAACTACTCTACTTCTGTCCTGTCTTATACCATAAGACACTCACAGGTCTTTGAAGTCCCCACTTGAAAGGGCTGATCTGAATTGTGAGAGTGTGCAGTCCAGAGCAACAGTGTAAACAGTGATTACAGACTGATTAATGAGCTACAGCCACAATAGACGCACACACTCGCTTTCCAGGCCACACGCAATGTACCTACTGAGAAACAACTTGGAATGAACAAAATCTGTCAGTCCTTAGCAATCCTCAATTTTGAACAGTAAATGTGACCATGTCAATTTTCAGCACATAATACAGTATACTGTCATTTATGTTCTATTGCTTAATTAAATTTAAAACACACTACTTATATGTATTTTTCTCCATCTTTCTACAGTTTCTGCCGAGATCCTAAAAAGCAGCCTGTCCACCATGGAGAGACACATTGAGCGGCTCGAAAGCGACATCGAAAACTTCCCCAAGACGGACAATGACAAGGATAAGTTTGTGGCCAAATTATCTATATCCTTTGCATTTCAATGACACCTCTCATTTACAATTGCAACTCCAACAGAAAGTCACGCTAGACATGTTTTGGCAATTGGGCGACTGTAGATTGTCCACCAGAGAGAGCTGGCGTGTGCTCAGTTTATGTTCTCTCTGGCAGGAATTGGGTAGTTAAGGACCGTAAGTGTGACTTGTGTGGCACCCAGGGGCTTAAAGTTCTGGATATGGCTGCCTTTCCTCCAGTGAGATGTTTATCAGATCCCCTTCTCCTCTTCCTAATGCTCCCCTGAGATGGTTCAGGCCGGGAGCTATTTTTACCACCCCTCCACTACTGCTTGCCCTTGGGGACGTTAATAGGGGGGTTCGTTCCCCACCACCTCATCCCCTGATTTTCATCTCCGGTCCGGCCTTTTTCAGGCTTCTTCACGCAGGTCTTCTGTGGGCTATCATCTCGCGCGACTCCTCTCTGGTTTCGATAACAGAGTGCTTTCACTTAAACTCAAGCGGTTAGGAACTCAAATCAAATTAGCGATGCCTGAGCACTTCTCTGACTCTATTTAAAGGCAGAAGGTGCTTTGGCAAAATATGCTCGTTCAGCCTCTTGCACCTACACACGCTAATATTGGATTCCATTGGTTGAAACCACCTCCGATGTCAATAGCTGGAGGCTATATAGATAGCTTATGGATATTTGTTATTAAAAAAATAACAATACAATTCCCAGTGTCATCTGTTCCCTGTGTGCGTAACCACATTTGTTAGAAGGTTGCAATGTTCACTTGATGGTTATTCATTCTATAGGGGTTCCATATGTTTCACACCCACACTTCAAACAGCATTTAACCATAATTTGAGCTCTTTGTTAGAAAACTCAAGGTAGAGGTTTACTAAAGCTTGTTTTGCACTTTGCCTGCCTGGTGCAAGAGTAATAGCCGCCTTGCACATTAGCAATCAGCTCCAGTCAAATAGGGGCCGCTGGAATTGTTGTAATTAAAAACAGAGGCTCAGGCTAAGACCTCCCCTGCAGCTGGGAAGGGAGCATATCAGGAATGGTTGCTCAGGGCCCATGATGTCAGTATCGATTCCTGGGCTCTTCTGAGAATGTGAGCTTGACTGAGAGGAAATGGAGAACTGCAGATATACTGCAGCAGTGCTTTGCTTCCCTGTCTGGACCGTGTCTCTAGAGAAAGAGCAAGGTAGAGAAAAAGGAGAGGTAGAAAAGCCGGCATGACTGGTAATGACCCCACCTCCCCATCTCACCTGATTTTGCATTGGAAACAGGACGGCGCGTCTGTGGCGTTTGACCAGGTACCTCTTAGTTACAAACACGATTGTGTCGTACACGTTTGTGCCATTCTTTTATTTTGTAGCCTTCCAAAACTGCATTCTGTATCTGTGTTCAGCCAGGTTGAAGGTGAGTGACAGGGGATTGGGAACACAGTGCTGGCTTGTCTGCAAGTTACGGATTAGGCATTGTTACCTCGCTAAAAAGTCTTCTCTTTTGGCATCGATGATCGATGTGGGGAGTCAAGGTGATTCAAATGGGAAGGAGCAGAACTCATCGGCGTGCATCGGTCCTCCCTTCTGCTCTCAGCATATTTACCCGTTAGCAGAAACCTCTCTCTCCCCCAGAGTGAGATTGACCTGCAGGTGACCTTTTTCTGGGTAATGAAGGGATGCAATTCATCCGCTAGTCAAAATAACAAGGTGTTTGGTAAACATGGCTCTTCCGCCACCCCACATAAATCAATTCACATGATTAAGCAAGTAGGGTAATCCGCAAGGTGTTTAAATAAATTATATTGAGTGTTTAGACTCTCAGGTGCAGTTCTTTGTACAGAGGGAACCATGCAGAACACCCTCCTGAATGTGTCTTGAAGGCTTCAGTCTTCTACAGCTTTTTGTCCTGCCGTTCATCATGGTGAATTGTGAAAGGCTTTGCTGATTTTGTTTTAAATTGTCCTACTGTATATTTTGTCCTTTAATCATTTTTGAAAAGCCTTTCACATGCAAAGAAAGTATTTTTGCATGTGGTTGTGTTATAATTCGTTTTAGCTTTGGCTTAGTAATACACAGTTTAATGGCAGTCGGATATTCCCGGCCAAATGTTTTAGGGTTGACATTTGCTTTTGTAAAAACTAATCCAGCCAAGTCAGAACCAGACTTTCCTTCATGTTGAATTGTGTTCACATCCGCCTGTTTTCACAATGTCCATTTAGCCTTTCTTTCAGCACTGCTGCTTTTAACGGCTTTGAAATTTCGCAAAAGATCCCTCAAAACAGCTCTACTTTAATTAACATGTTTTTTCCCTGCAGTCATTAGTGTTTTTATGATAAATATGATTTTAAGTGGTTTTAATGAATGTCTATGCGATTATTAGTTCAATTAAATACCTCACCCTGATAAGTTCCTCACATACTGTACGTTAATGAACTTGCCAGGAGACAGTTTTCCAATGCCTGCCTTCGACAGTTCATATCTATAGTTTTTATCTGCAGAGGAATTCCGCCTGAACCCATTCCTGGTACAGGTACTTTCTGGTCTTGCAAACAGCCCAGCGGAGGAAATTCATTTAGCTTTATTGATACATTTTCTCCTTCCATTACAGTAATGTATGCAAATTATTGAATGCAGTGTTTGTTCAGCAGTTTAGTGATCGCTATCAGATTTAATACGAGCCCACAAAGGCAGGGATTTGAGGGAGTGGCCTCTGGGGTCTCCTAATTCACTGGTGAGGCTCAGGGGGCGCTCACTCCCCCCTAATAAATCTGTGACTGGAGGATATGAAGGAGTATAACCCTATAGGGACTTGAGATACCATGCATTCTGAGCTGCTAATGGGAGTGAGGTGGGTCGACGAGGCAATGAAAGGCAGGGCTTGAACGTTGATGGATGGACGCCCTATCTTAATAGACCCTCCTCACTCAACACCATTTAGACCGCTTGTATTTTGCTTAACCTTTCAGTTCCACAGGGACCCTAAAAGTGAAAAGGGCAGTTGATTATAGTATAGAATCAAATCTACTTCTGAAAATAACACTTCTCAGTTACAGCAACTCATCACAATTACATTATTTCAATTATTCACTTGAAATTAACTCTGAGAATGTTCAGGTTATAGGCGTCGTCATCTAAAATATATACACAGTTGTCACAGAATATTCAATAAAAATTATAACAGGAAAGTAATTAACAGCTAGCCTCTCTCACAATGTTTCCCCATTTTGTTACAACACTTAATGCTCCTTGTAATGTGTCTGTAACCACAACCCGTAGAGCCAGTACTTTCTAGTGAATAGAAACTGCAGAGGAGGTATGCCATTGCCTCAGGGCGCTACTGGAAGGCCCACACATGTCAGTGTGACTGTGTAATGCTAAATCAAGATACCCAGACAGACTCAGCCCCCACACATACACACAAACACACATACACAAACAGCTAGATTTCCTCCACCAGACCCAGAGCTGCACTGTAATACCACCCCCATGACTTCAGCGTTGACAAATGCATTTATGCAGGTAGTAACTTTTGCTTGTTCACCATCACATCAAAGGAAGGTATCTGTTTGTACTTGGTGTGGTCATGCCAAAGCACTAGCCTTCTGCTGGTTTAGAGTAGCAGGTGCCTGTTCTGTTTTTTAGATGTTTGTTTCACACCAGCTTGTAGTCCAATACCATTGCTAGCTGCAATCTCCTTCATTATAATGCAGTGCCGTGTTGCATAACTGAGAGCTGGAACTTGACAAGTGTAAAGGAACACTTCAAAAGTCATTCTTTTTCCTTAACAAAGGATGAATAATATTACATTACCCCACTCGTATGTAAACTACCTGTGAAAAATGTGCTATGCCTTCGAGATTAAAACCTGACAAATATATCTTTGCAATTGTTAATGATAATTAGATCTCAGGTTGAATTACTTAATATGTGTGTGCCATTATAATCCAGCTAATTTGTTTATGTTTGTTCTTTTTTCTTCATAGCAGGAAACCAGTTCAACAGACTGTGCTGGCATTTTTAGTACAATGTTTACCTCACCAACACTCTTTTTGTTAGCGCTCTTCTGTTTTTTTTATAAATCCACTTTAAATTGTTTGGCCAATTAATTTATATTTGCAGCACAGATAAGCCCTAGAGTCTTTTAATTAAGCTGAAAATTCACAAACTTCAACCAAAATAAATAAACAAAAGAGAGGATAAAATAACAGTTAATTTCCCTGAGTGGAGTGTTTGTGGCCATGCCTCTGTAACCATTTGTGAATATCCCAGTTTCTAATACTGTTATATTTTCAATCAGTTGATTTGGAACCTGACTACTTATTGAATGAATGTTGCATAATGAGAGTGTATGCCATGGTCATGACTAGAAAAAAAAAGTAGGTTTTGTGGTATATGACCTACACTGCTTATAGAAAATCGTCATACCCCTTTGAAATACTAAGCTTTTTGTCTTACACATTCTGAAAACATTTAAGTAACGTAAAGAGTTCGGAAACAAAAAAAGAGTTGTAAAAGTGATTCATCCCATGATTTACGGTAGTTTGCTTTAATCACAGCCATCAGTCTGTTTGGATATGCCACAGTTAGCTTTTCGCACCTAGATCGCGGAATGTTTGCCCATTATTCATTACAGAATTGTTTAAGTTCAGTCAAATTTTTTGATGAGCGGTGATTAACTACTGTCTTCAAGTCCATCCACAGATTTTCAATTGGATTTAAGTCAGGGCTCTGACTTGGCCAGTCAAGGACATTCACCATCTCAAGCTACTGTATATATTTATTTGGTGGTGTTTAAAGTCATTGTCGTGCTGGAAGGTGAAACACTAGGCCATCTTCAGCTGTCTAGCATAGGGCTGTAGGTTTTCGTCAATAGTTTGGGTGTACTTGGCAGCATAACTTTTCCATTTAATCTTGACCAATTGCCCAGTTCGCTCTGAAGAGAAACACCCCCACAACATAATGTTGCCAACACCATGCTTCACAGTAGGTATGGTGGGTTTTGGGTGGTGTGTAGTGTTTGGTTTTCGCCAAACATAACGCTTGCAGTTCAGTTCGACAAGTTAAATCTTGGTCTCATCTGACCATTAAACCTTTTGCCACATGGCATTAGAATCTTCCAAGTGTTTTTTTTTGCTAAGTGAAAATGAGACTGCGTGTGGCCCTTTTTCAAGAGAGGCTTTTTTCTTGCCACCCTGTCATACAGGCCAGCTTTGTGTAAAGCTTGTTGTCACATGCACAGACTGACTAATTTCAGCCATAAGGACATTTAAGTCCTTCAAATGTTGCCATTGGCCACTTGGTAGCTTCCCTGATCAATGTCCTCCTGGCTCGGTCATCCAGTTTGAAAGGGCGGCCCGATCTAGGAAAGGTGGTGGTGGTGCCATATGCTTTCCGCTTCTTAATAATGCTCTGAATACACAGATGGATAGTTGAAGCCTGTTCTATGTTTGTATCCTTCTCCTATATTGTGATTCAACAACTTTGTCCCAGAGCCCTTTTGAAAGCACCTTTCCAACCACGGTGTATTCTTTGCATTGCCATGCGCTACTAATAATCAAAACCACTACAATTGATGTCAGGTGGGGAATTATTAGCATGGTGTGTGGCATGGGAATGGGAAGTGACTGGTTGTACCTGAGCAAGTTTATAATGGTTACTATAAGGGGCTGATCATTTGTCTAAACCAGGTGTTTCACTAATTAAATATACAAATTTGTTCAGAGTTTTTGTAAATGTTATCTTCACTTTGATGCAGAGAGTTGTAATGTATAAATACAGATGGCAAAAGTTCAATTTCATTTATTTTAATTTCCAGGTTGTTATGTGGCAAAAAGTAAGGATTATTACAGGGTATAATGAGTTTCTATAACCACTGAAAATAAAATTGTTACAGAGCTTTTTCTGGGCACTCCATGCTGTGTCATACTTAAGAACAGCCATTAGCCTTGATGTACATGTATTCACAATATAACGTAACCCATGTTCCTTTGTTTAATTATCCTAGCGCAGCTTTTTCATGGATGTACAGTTTACAGAGGAAATAGACAACAGACTGCTGTCCTGCAGACACAGTAAGCAAGTTTCATTCAGCGTGTCACTGGATACATTACGAGTTTAATTAGCCGCCATTGGTAGGTGTCGATCACAACATCCGGCAAGAAATGCATTACAGATTGCCACTCACATAATGGTGGCCGTAA
>JACXGM010001147.1:38026-58429 GCA_016801145.1 Umbra pygmaea
GGTCGCGTGGGGATGTCTGGGTGGCGAGGGGGATGTCTGGGTGGCAAGGGGGATGTCTGGGTGGCTTGGGGGATGTTTGGGTGGCGTGGGGGATGTCTGGGTGGCGTGGGGATGTCTGGGTGGCAAGGGGGATGTCTGGGTGGCGTGGGGATGTCTGGGTGGCGTGCAGGATGTCTGGGTGGCTTAGGGGATGTCTGGGTGGCGTGGGGGATGTCTGGGTGGCGTGGGGGATGTCTGCGTGGCATGGGGGATGTCTGGAGGAGCAGAGGGGAGGTGGATGGCTGCCTCTTTGAATCCTGTTCTGAAGCATTCCAACGTCACCTACTGTAACAACAAATGTCCGTGCTTCCGGTTGACAATGACAGTATTTGTATTGTAGCAACTGGAAGGGTATTTAACGCAACATCAATCCCTCTTAATGATGAATGTAAAGGTGTCTGGAATGTTTAAGTGGTGGCTTTATTGGTTTATTGTGAACTTAACTCAGCCACTGTAATCAGATCTCTAATCAAAACCTAGCATGAGTTAGAGGGACATAGATCGAATAAATACCAGAATTACTTAGTCACTATATTCCCTGTATGAAATGCACAGTATTATCAGCTCTGGATATTCTGTGTTGCCCTCCCTCCTGCCCCTGCCTCCACCTGTTTGGTTCTGTGTCCTGGAACTACTTTTGGTACTGCATTGCTCATAATTAATGTTACTCAGAACTAATGTTACATGTTGTGAATAGAAGCATTGTATGTACACTTTCCTACTGTGGTGGTAAGTTTCCCCTAAGGTACAGAACCATATGTCAAGGCTTGCGACGCGAGTCATTCCATGCTGTCTGTATGAATTTTATTGGTCTATGTTATATAGACTTATATGAAAGTGTTGTTACCATTCACGTGGCGTTTCCTGTCTGAACTATATAAGGAGTTTGGTTGTAGCCATGGCAACTAAAGGTGGCATAAACGGTTATTTAAAGTTTAGCTTTTACACCTTAGATCTTTTACACTGTAGTAGGTTTTGTATAACTATTAATTCAATACATCAAGTTCCAAAATAGTGTGTTAATTATGCACTCAATTTTTCAAATGATTTTAGGATTGGATTTAATATATAACTAAAATTGAGAACGCAAACTGATGAAATATGGCAAATAATTTGTCATAGTATTATATACTGTATGTAAGTTATTATATTTTCATACTTTGTCCAAAAAGTTGTTTCTTGGTTTCCATAGGTAGACAGTTGATGTGATCAGCATGTCTTTTTTCCCAGAACTGCATAAAGTTTGGACCCAGTACTAGCTGTGGCATATAGCACGTTGACAGTGTATTCCACTTCTTCCACTTCAACTGAGTTGACATAGTCACTAAGTGGACACATGTTTCACTTATTATCAACATCCAAGCCTACTTTGTCACTCCCTCTGAGTCAAGCCTCCATACCAGTGATGCTGTCTTCCTTCATGGCCCCAGACACAAGGACGTCTCAATTTCTCAATGTGCCGTGTCATTATGCGACTGAATTCCCCAGAAATTCTTCAATCAGTGTCTTGTTAGCCTGCAACACTGGGGCTGATGTGGCAGGTCCATTAGCCAGTAGAGTTAGCTGACAGTCTGTCTGGCCTTGTGGCTCCCAGGGGGTGGTTGGAAAGCCAGGAAAAGGGACGGAGGTGGGTTGTGATGAGGCTCCAGTAGACTGACCCTGCCCTAACCTATCCCGACCCCCCCTCGGGGTTGACTGCCATGTCATAGTCCCACTGATCAAGACCTAGTGCCCTGCCTGTCAGTCTGGAGGCCTTGGAGGGATATACATCCCAGCTCGGCTCTACTCCATAAGAATTGCATCCCCTATGACCTAAATGGGCCTTAGTATGCCCTTGTACAAACAACTGGAACCCTAGCATGGAAATACCTGAAGGTATTTGAGCTACAGTATATAATTATGGAAAAATTACATTTTAATAATTTTGCAGACTAGTTTTCAGGGCAATAGTTTTCCGTTGTTATATACTTGTACACAATGTAGATTAACTTTTTAAGAAAGGTTAATATTTTTATACTATTAAGTATTTTGTATTGCTGTTAGGTTTAATTTGTCCTGATTATCAATCAATAGCAAAACAGTTTGTAGCAAAACTTTACAGATAGCGAATTGACAAGCCATAATAAGACGAGCCATTGTGAATATCAGCTAAATAATATGCAGCACAGAGACTTATTAAGCATTTTGAAATGCGGCAGCTCATGTTCATTCCTGAGTAATGAGTGATTTGCATGGTCAGACCTGCTTGCTGGTAGGTACAAGTGACAGACCCTCATATGCATGAAACAATGATGAGAATGACTCATTAGAACTGTGCACACTTGTAATAAATGAGTAGTGACACTTTGTATTTGTATGTTCACAAAACCAACTGTCATTGTTCAAGTTCAGTCATTAATGTAAAAAACAAAACACAATGCATTGATGTTAGATATGTTTTTATACAGTTCTCCACCAACATCATTTGTATCTTATCTTTTTTAGAAATTACTTAGCACTTACATGTGTTTACCAGTTTCTGGTAAGTGTTTACCAGTTTCTCATATGCCAACCAAACCCAGGTCAGAGGAATTTCACAGTAATGATTTGTCAAGTTGCCTTCTAATAAAACGGTACATTTAAACAATTCACCCAACCTAACCCTCCAATGACTGACATGGCATTAATTTGCCTAATGGATGAAACACTGAACAGCGTTTGATGTAAATAAAAGAAAAATATTAAATGTCCAACACAACAAGTTATTTTTTGTATTTTCTAACATGATATCACAGAGTAGTAGTTTTAGTACCGGACTGTATTTTGAATTGCAGGCTACCTGATATCAAGCAGACAACCAAGGTGGCTACGTTGGTGATGTAGTCTGCATGATCATCTGAGGTTCTGTGTGATATTGTCTGCTTTATTTAGTGCCTATGGAGTTTGGTCTGAATCCATACAGATGACTCTTCCTTCTACTCACTTCTTCTGCAATAACTTGTGCCTCCTTCTGGGCCAGCCGGCTCCAATCTGCACCTCATTACCCCCCCAAAAGGCACAGGCTTAGCACTGGTTAATAGACAGAGCACAGTCTGCCTCATTTGTCATGGGCCCCTGGGTTTGATGCAAAGCCCCTCAGCACTTGTTGCAGCCGAGCTAATCCTACTGTAGAGACACAGACTCTCTCTCCGTCTCGCTCATCCTTCGCACTCTCCCGCCGTCATGCCTCATGATTTCACTTTCATTTGATGTTTTAATGAAATCTCCTACCCCCCCTCTGTTGAATTGACACTGTTGTCTGCAAATTGTTCAACGTAATTCAAATTGGGAGGGGGAACTGTGATTTGTTTTGTCTGGCTTCTCAAAGTGAGATGTGGTAAAAAGACATTTACCACACAACACTGTCACTAGCCATCAAATCTCTTGTTGAACGGCGGAGTAAGTTTTAACATGTAATTTAGCATAGTTTTAAAATACCAGCTAATTCTATTGCAATGCTTAAGTGAGAAGTAGAAGTGCAGTATATGCCAGTGGGTGATATACTTTATTTCAAATAAGTACCACTGGGATTGCTTATGAAGTTGTGATACTCATGACAATGTTGGTAAGAATGGTTTGTTCAGGTACAATGGAACTGTTTTCAATGCTGACAGCATCTAGAGAATAATATTGTAGCCTAGCACTTCTCTGCTCTCCGTGATTATTCCTTCTGTTATCTTGACTGATCATGTCCCTACCATCATGTGGCCTCAAGGCAGTTTTCTACCTTCCTGCCCACCTATATATGTGCACATACTATTAGACAGATTTATTGACTGTGTTTGCCTCCTTCAACCAATTAGAAGGTTCATTATGCAAATCAAGTGTACTAATTACCCCCAAGACACTAATTGATAGTGAGATATATTGTCAACATCAGACTTGACTTCTAAGACAGGATTTGGCCTTCAACTGTCTTAGCGGTCCTTAAGATAAATACAATTAAGAAAGAGCAAAGAGACAGCTGAGCTAGCATCAAGGTATGTCAAGCCACATCTGCAATCAGTAGGGCAATCAGTAGGGCAATCAGTTGGGCAATCAGTAGGGCATGTTGTGCAAACTTCTGATAGAAATTACAAGACCGATTTATCTCCAAAGGCTGCATGTATGGTCGACCAGCCTTGACACCTCTTTTTTTTACTCCCCGTAATTGTTCACAATGTTGAACCATGCTGAAAGCCACCCAGGTTACAGAAAAGTAGTCTCGGGAAACAAAGAACGAATATTCAAATCAAAATTGAGCTGCTAATTAAAATGAATCCACGTCAGCCAAGAACACTAACAGTTACAAACAGCAATCTGATGGCAATCAACGGGGGTTTCTTCCATTAATTGGCAAAATGAGCCTCATCAATCACACAGAGGGAGAACGGCGGCTGCAGGAGACGGTCTCCCCCACCGTATCCTGTCAGAGTGGTCCCACCGCGGGGGGAGGCAGCATGATGGTACGTTTTGAGGACAGTCATGGAGAGAGGGATAACTTCTTCCTCCCCTCTCTTCCACCCCCCTTGAGCTCTCAATAGTGCTCTCTCTCTCTCTCTCTCTCTCTCTCTCTCTCTCTCTCTCTCTCTCTCTCTCTCTCTCTCTCTCTCTCTCTCTCTCTCTCTCTCTCTCTCTCTCTCTCTCTCTCTCTCTGTCTCTCTGTCTCTCTGTCTCTCTGTCTCTCTGTCTCTCTGTCTCTCACACACACACTGACAGCCTTTGTTTCCTCGCCCTCACATTTCAAATAGGATCGGTTGTTTTTCCACTGTCAGTCAACCCCAGTGATGGGATTGTCAGCAGCCATGCAATATATCGGTTGATGGAAAAGTATCATTCTTTTACTCATAGGCACATGTTGTGCACAGCTACCCTGAAGCCCCGTCCACTTGTTTTTCATCAACATCATTGTACAACAAAGCAGAGATATTGATATTTTTGCTGTGTGGCATCATTGGCATTGTCTAGACATTTTTGATTCGTTTACATGATTTGTACTTTAGTTTTGAAGATGATAACATTTACCTACTTATACTATAGATTATAGTTTATGCACTCACCAGCCACTTCATTAGGTACAGGTTTAATTTAGTTTGACCTTTATTTTACCAGGCAAGTTGACTGAGAACAGCTTCTCATGTAATGGCCTGGGGAGAAGTGGGGGGATGGAAGGGGATGAATGAGCCAATAGAAAGCTGGGTGATTGGAAGAGTGCCCCCTACTGGCCCTCCAACACCGCTTTAGCTGTAGAAGAATACCAGCAGTGGACTACAGTTCGCTAAGCTGCTAGTACCATGTTAGACACACTTTTGCCTTCAGAACTGCATTAATTCTTTGTTGCATAGATTCAACAAGGTTCTGGAAACATTCCTCAGAGATTTTGGTTCATATTGACATGAATGCATCACACAGTTGCTGCTGGTTTGTCGGCTGCACATCCATGAAGTGAATGTCCCGTTCCATCACATCACAAGGTGCTCAATTGGATTGAGATACGGTCACTTTGAGGCAAGTTGAGTACAGTGAGCTCATTTTCATTCAGGGAACCAGATTGACATGATGTGAGCTTTGTGACATGGTGTTGTCTTGCTGGAAGTGGCCATTAGTTGATGGGTACATAGTGGTCATAAAGGGATGGACATGGTCAGCACCAATACTCAGGTAGGATGTGGCATTCAAGCGATGCTCTGTTGGTACTAAGGGGCCCAAAGTGTGCCATGGAAACATTCCCCACACCATTGCACCACCACCACCATCCTGAACATTTGATACAAAGCAGGATGCATCCATGTTGTTTACACCCATTTATTACCCTACCATCTGAATGTCTCAGCAGAAATATAGACTCATCAGACCAGGCAACAATCTTCTAATGTCCAATTGTGGTGGGCCCATTAAAATTGTAGCATCAGTTTCCTGTGACAGCAGTGGTCTTCTGCCGCTGTAACACATTTGCTTCAAGGTGTGACGAGTAACAAGTGGTTGTTTGAGTCAAATTTGTCTTTCTATCAGTTCAAACCAGTCTGGCAATTTTCTTTGACTTCTGTCATCAACAAGGCATTTTGCCCAGAGAACTGGCACTCACTGGATATGTTCTCTTGTTCAGACTATTCTGAGTAAACCCTGGAGATGGTTGCACAGGAAAATCCCAGTAGATCAACACTTTCTGAAATACTCAAACCAGCCCATCTGGCACCAACAACCACACCATGTTCAAATGTCAATAAAATCAAATTGTTTTCCCCATTCTGATGCTTGGTTTGAACTTCAGATCGTCTTGACCATGTCTACATGCTTAAATGCATTGATTTGCTGCCATGTTGCTGCCATGGCTGATTAGTTATGTGGGTTAATGAGCAGTTGAACAGGTGTCCTAATGAAGTGGCCGGTGAGTGTATGCATTGCTTGATTTCTATCTCTATATAATATACTGTAGATGATTACAAACACTTACTTTCGTACTGTAGATGATCACAAACACCTACATGTACTGTACTATCGTAATGTAGATGATCACAAACACCTACATGTACTGTACTATCGTAATGTAGATGATCACAAACACCGATGTTATTACCATAGATCATATGTGTCAAACCGGTTCCACAGAGGGCCCAGTGTCTGCAGGTTGTTACTCTGACCTTCTACCAGACTGATTGATTAATTCACTAATTAGGTTAGATCTCCCCGTATCTGGCAGTCTAGGTCTTAATTGGGCTCTAATTGAAGGGAAAGACCAAAAACGAGTACACACTAGGCCCTCCATGGAATCGGTTTGAAACCTGTGCCATAGATGATCACAAACATTATAAATGATCTGCAGTAGTATAGTCTCAAGCCTCTCCCAGGGACTCACAGCCGTCTCACAGTTTAGTTGTAGCCATGAAGTTGCTCATCTGTTTCCAGCAGAGAGTTTGATAATTAGTTAAGTAGTTGATTCAGGTACGTTTGCTCTGGGAAATATCTAATATGGTTTGGCTGGGGATCCTCAGGAGAGGTTTGAGAACCACTTCTGTAGATGATCGCTCCAGGGCCAAATCCTTGGTGGAGAGACATCTGCATTCTGAAGAGGTTTACTTCAAACTGGAATCAAAAAGTTAGCCAAATATCCTGAATGAACACTAAACTAATAGGGCTAGTGTTTGACTGTCTGGTCATTTAAAAAGTTATACATGATCACGAACTGCAAGACATAGAATCAGTTGCAAGCCTACTTTTAGTCCTAATTCCAAAATAATAAAAAAGTAATTCCAAAATAATATCAAAAATACTAATTACAGCTAATTGACGCTTACCTTGTTTGCGATGTGATCCAAACCAGTTTGGATGCTTTTGTGTGTCCACATTTCAACTCAAGGTGAGGCTATTGAACCAAACCGGACAGACAAACAGGTGTAGGAGGGCACCTTGTGGTGTGTCGCTCTCAACTTCTCTCCACGGGTCTATAAATACGCCAGGCAATAATTGACTACTCCATCGATAGCCTCCAATCAATGCGACTACACTTGTTCCCCAGTCTCTCTTAATCGATTTAGGCCAATCACAGTAACTGCATGCCTCAAATTAGTTATTGCTCTATATCGTATTCTGCACAGGCATTGACACGTCCGGTCATATACTTACTCAGTGCACAGTGCCAAGCACAATGTGTACATACATGTGCCTGAGGGAAATACTGACTTATGGATGGAGAGCGGTGGTGGTCATTACGTGGACAGAGAAATGTAATCACAACTACGATCAAAGGAGGATAGTTAGTTTGTCCCCCCGAGCCAACCGTTATTTAGCCAGCTAATGAAACATTTGTTATAACAGCCACCTTGACATACAGTGTAATAGTGATATACAAGTCAAAACAATACTCATCCGGGTTGAATTTAATTGATGATTAGCCCTCAACTGAAGGCAGAGAGGCAAACGGCTGTGACCTCCATCATCATGATTACAGGAGATGAGCTTTGTTTGGCCCCAGCTGAGAAGATGTCCACAGGCTGCAAGGGGTGCAACAGCACAGCGGGCTGTCCTTAGCTGACACGTGCACACACACACACACACCAAATGACACATCCAGTCTGAGCCCTGTCATTTCACAGGAACGAGGGAATGTGTGAGATGGTGCGTCTGCCTGGGCTGGCGCTGACCTTGAATTGACTTTCTGGTGATGGAGACTTAGAGTTGATCCCCCTGGCTTTCGGTTCCCCTCTCTCCCTTCCCAACCTGCCAAGTAAAATCACCGGCGGATCCTTGGTGTCCAAGGACAGAGAACGATTTTTTCCTTTGCTTTTTTCTGTCTGGGTTATTGTGAAGGAAAGAGAAAAGCATGCAGTCGCTGTTCAGATGCATCAGAAATGTCATTCCCTTTTTTAGCTATCTCTCCCCGCATTCGCTGCCTCTGTCTTGGACCTCTTCAGGAAGAAGAGAGGTTTCAAAGCCGGTTCCCTTCAAAACAGTTGACACTTTTCTCATACTCGAGCTTTAATTAGCCGTCAGCAAGGCGGGTTGACAGGGAGGGCATGCCGGCCGGCTGCGGCCCGATGTCATATGCCACGAAGCGTACACAGGTGCGAAATTCATCACATCCAGGGGGTGGAGACACGGCTGCCTGGCAGGGACACGGGTGTGACCAGAGGGACATGATGGCGCTCGCTGTCACTCCCGTCTCATTCCAGGCAGCGACGTTCACGATGGTCAAATTGTCCCGGCTTGTACCTCCTTCTAACAATGTAATCCCTTGGGAGCCTTGTGGAGAATATGGTCGAGTATACTTTGTAATTGTGTGGAGGATATGGTTGTGATACTTTATAATACTGTGGAGAATATGGACGTGATACTTTGTAATACTGTGGAGTATATGTTTGTGATACTTTGTAATACTGTGTAGAATATGGTCGTGATACTTTGTAATGCTGTGGAGAATATGGTTGTGATACTTTGTAATACTGTGTAGAATATGGTCGTGATACTTTGTAATACTGTGTAGAATATGGTCGTGATACTTTGTAATGCTGTGGAGAATATGGTTGTGATACTTTGTAATACTGTGGAGAATATGGCTGTGATACTTTTTAATGTTGTGGAGAATATGGTTGCGATACATCGTAATACTGTGGGGAATATGGTTATGATACTTTGTAATACTGTGGAAAATATGGCTGTGATACTTTATAATAATGTTAAGAGTATGGTGGTAATACTGTTAAGAATATAGTTGTGATACTTTGTAATACTGTGGAGAATATGGTCATGATACTTTGTAAAACTGTGCCACTGGCAAGTTCTATGGAGTTTTGTCTTGTGTGAGTAATGGTCAGGTTGAATTATGATGCCTCAAAGGCGATTCAAGGGTTATGCGTCACGGACCTGAGTCTTTTGGAAATCGTGCTGGGGGTGACAAGGTGTGGTGTATTTTGTTTTCTGATTTCTGTAGGCTATGATTTTCCCCATGTCTGTCTTTTCCGTTTGCAGTTTATTTATAAAAAACCTCCCTTCCGTTTACATTTTAATGGGTTTGTTGATTCTAATAAAACCACTTGGAAACATATGTCACAGGATGAACTCCAAATTGCTCCCCATGCCCTAAATAGTGCACTACATTATCCAGAACTTGATGTGCCCTTTTGAATATTAAGCAAACTATATTGGGAACAGGATCCCATTTCAGACATAGCTCTTTCCACATGACTAGTCAGTCTAATCCATCTATGTGCACTGTGTTCCTTATAAGTTCAGAGGCATTGTGCAAGTAGCCCAAACTTTAGCTAAACTTCTACTAAAGTGTTGTGTTCTTACGGCACAGATGTCTGAGGTTTTGTCACGTTTGTGACGTAAACGTTGTTACAAAATAAAAATGAAACTAATTTTGTTGAGGCTATACCGTACTTTCACTCCGGTAGGTTTTTCTGATGTTAGCACTCGATTGCATCATTCTGCTTCAAGCAGAGCATGCTATACACAACAGTGTGTGTGGTGTGTGTATGTGTCTGCGCGTGCGTGCGTGTGTGTGTGTAGCGGGTGTGTGTGTAGCGGGTGTGTGTAGCGTGTGTGTTTGTAGCATGTGTGTGTGTGTGTGTGTGTGTGTGTGTGTGTGTGTGTGTGTGTGTGTGTGTGTGTGTGTGTGTGTGTGTGTGTGTGTGGTTTCTATTGCCAGTCATTAGAAAGCAGGTGCTAAACCTATTCTAAAGTAGCTCACTATCAGAAAGGGCAGAAGAGTCAAAATTAGGAACGTTTCTGCAATTCACCAGCCATCTGTTAGCTGTTGTCCGCATATCTCTGGTGATGGGATAGAGAGGAAATTGGGAGCGGGTGTTTGCGAGCCTGATAGCCTGAAGGCTGGGTAGAATGATAGCCATGAACGAGGCATTTTCCAACGGTGTGATTAAAATGATTGAGGACAGTGGCGATCTCATTCATCTCTGAGCAAGGTGATGAGGGACGGGGGGGTGTGGGCGTGCGTGTTTATAGCATTTCTGGAGCATGCTGTGAAATGGGACTGGCATGGGGGGCCCTTAGATGCCCACGGGACAGACTCCTCTTGACTCTGTCCCTAACGGACAGAAAAATATTTACCGGCTCAACACTGATTTGACCTTCTGTAACATTGGCAGCAAAACTGTTAACTGGCTCTCCGATGCAGAATCCAGTTGTTTTTTTTTTGCTATTTTTTTTTTTCTCGATTAAGAACAACACACGTTTACCTTGAAACACGACCCCCCACTGCTACAATCTGACAGAGTTTATTTGGCGACACTTCTTTTGAAAAGTCTGTACTGTTAATCAGTTTAATTGTCTCCTCTGTTAAATTGGTTGTTTAATTGTGTGTGAGGAGAGGTGAGGGCTGAGCAGCATGTGTGGGAGGGCTGTGTGGGACGCTGGGGGGTTGCTGTGTTATCTTGCTCCACTACAATCTCCCCCTCTTTTTTTGGTAGCTCTCATGTTACTACGGAAGATACCTGTGTTATTCAAGCCTTTAGAGACTGTCACCAATGCCATAGACCTAGTGTCATATAATTGTATTTATTTAGTAGTATTTTTTTTTAACAACAGCAATAAAACCCTAGTTTGAAGACTATGCATCTGTGAGAATTCCAGAAAGAAGTTAAGGAATGTATTTATATTGTTGTCAGGCTCATTAGTCCATATTGGTGTGTGAGAGAGAGGAAGCGTATGTACGCATACGTCTGTGTAGCAACCTTTCCTAACTGGGTTTGAGTAGCTGGCATTTTTCTAATGCATTGATTTGATTGACGGGTCACGTTCCATCTCCCCTGACATCCTTTAACCAATCACCTGAATTAATCTCTGGAATCCTAAACGTGCCCACTAACCAAAGGAAGAGTCTTCCCACTTCCTCAGGGACCACCATCTTGGATTGTCATTGAAGCTCTTCCTAGTCTAGACACACAGGCTTGACAATTAACCTCAAAGGCTGACCTGTAATATCCCCAAGTTTTAAGGGCCAAATTGTTCCCTGCTCCGTAGATAGTGCACTGCTATTGACCAGAGTCTTGTGGGCCAATAGGCTTCCTAATAAAATTCTTTACAAAGAGGATTGGATATCTTGTGGCAGTGTCTCAGTTTCACCCCTCGGGCCCTGATCCAAATCACTGTCTGGCTTTTGTAATTCGATCCTGACACTGGCGACTGTCTCCATCATGATCTGTAATAAATGCTACTGTACGGAATGCATAGCTAACGATATGCCTTTGACCGGTCGGTGCATTGAGTCACATGTAACCATCTGTGAAGCTAGTTGTCACCATAAATTAGTGATGGGCAAACAAACCTTCATTGCTTTTCTTCTAGCAGCAGGATATAATGCTGGCAGCACTAAGTCAGATTTACTTATTTTTAAAAAGCCACGTTGAAATTTAACACGTTGCAAGGAATTCCAGCGATGGCCTTTATTTTGAAAAAGAAAATCCTGAGTGCTGCCAGCATATTTTCTGATCCGATAGGAGCTTTGTGCTTGTGAATGACATACCTACTTAACGCAGATATCAGTGTCAACCCTGTGCGGACCAATCAACTATTGGCTTCATAACACTCACATTCACTTTTTACCCAGCAGGCCCGGGGAGGTTTTTGTTTGTTGTCTCTCTCATTTTTTTTTTTTATTTTTTTTTATATGTCACTTTAGCCATTATGTATGAATTACCCCTGCGGATGTGCAGATTTAGCATCTGTTCACACCTTGTTTGTTATTATCCTATGTTGGGCGATGGAATGGCCTGCTGTGCAGCAATCCAGTGGTTACCAGCTGGGCACAACCCTCGCCATTAAGAGCTGTGTGAGTGGCCTAGACACAGGGTTTCGTTTAAGGCGTCCTCAACATTAGGCTTTTATGTGTGCACTTGTTTGTGTATGGTGAGGGTGGGTGGCTGCTACAGTGCACTCAGGGCTGCCGGTGAAATCAGTGTGGATAAGATTGTAACAGGTCAGATAATGATTAATGGGAAAGCCATGAGGACTTAGCTACTAATAGATCTCTGGAGAGATAGCCCTAATCCCTGAACACTATCTGCTTATCCTATTACAAGTTAACGATGTATCTGCAACACTATCTGCTTAAAAGAAAAGAAAAAACTAAGCCGTATATACTTATCTGTAAGCTTGTTATTTCTTATTGGCCACAGGAGGCAATGTCAACCCTATCCTTTCAGTTTTGAGTTAATAACTTTAATTAGAGTGGTTTTTGAGATTAGGGTTTTGCTTTTCTGTGGAGTGGTGTTGAACCTAAATTATACAATTCATTGTACTTTAATATTGCTTTATTGTGCACTAGCTTGTAATGAGCTCAATTTAACCACTGTTCCCTGCTTGGAGAAGGAACATTTCTATTGTTAAAAAAAACTGTGAATGTACAGTCTTTGAATGTAGATTTACACATGCCACAATAAAAGGCAGGGCACTAAAGACTGTATGTAATCTATTCGCCAGTCGCTTTTGTCGTTCAGGGAGATCACAAGAGGAGCTTGTCGGTGGCAAATGAAAGTCAGACTCTTCTTTCAAGGTGCACCAGCGAGATTAGCGTTAATACTCCTTTCTGTCTCCCAGGCCTCTATAACTGAGATGGAGTGATGTGCAAAGATGAGCCTCTTTTTCGTCTCTCTCTCATGCCATTCGGATAAGCCCTAAAGGGGGTTGTTAACTCTTTTTCTGATTTCAGTCTGGAACTCAGTGAGTTAGTGAATGACTGAGTATGTATTCTCCATAGATTCCCTTTTGGTTTGTGTATCTTTGCACCAATAACACTGCCTTCCCCAGAGTTTTCAGTACTCTTAACCCCACCCTCAACCTTACTTCCTTCTGGTTCTCCCTCATCAATTTTGAGTGATTAGTAAAGTTATTCTCTGCATCAGCGGCTAATGATATGTTGAGAAAGACAAACTTCCCCTGCCGATGGGAATGGATTTGCTTGCAGTTGTTATTATTCAGTTATTGCCTTCAATGTGGGGTTTAATACTCTGACGCACCATGAATAAATTACTAAATTAGCTTAGCCATGCTATTTCTTTTATTGGATTAATTTAAAATGCCTTGCTGTCTTGAAAAATGAAAGTTAATTGTCCATTTTGACAACAAATAATGGGCTTGAACATTTGCAGCTTTCTGTGTGGTCTTGACAACATGTTCTTTTTCCCTGGTTTTCTTTACGGTGCACTGATTCGTACAGAGACAACTTGTCAGGCACGTTGAGGGATGTACTCTGGACCTCAGATTTTATTCAAGGCAATATTGTAAAGTTACTAATGCTTGGTATTACTAATCTATTGGTACTGAATAGTGAGAAGCTTCAGGGTTCTGTGCTATCTCTAAGAAGCTCAGCCTCCAACGTTTGCTCTATGCCACTGGGATATTTTATACCAAGCCATCATACATGAATTGGGAGGTCTCGACTTGTTACTCCTCACAGTGAGGCGTGTTCGGAACCACATGAAGTGATGATGACGCTTGCGTGGATTTCAGCCTGTGAATAAGTGATAGAGCTATCATTCAAAAACTGTGTACAAAGTATTGTTGGTTCAACGGTCTTCTCTACCATCTAAAGCGTTTCTGATAATTGCCCTCTATGGAAGGCAGGGTTGATATGAATTGATTTTTCCATGTTTTTTTTTATTTTTCCCTGGCATACTCCAGCGATGATTTATTTACGTCCGGGTATGTTGCTCAATAGATCATTCATGTTCAAAGATCACTATCGCAGAGGAAAACAAAAATGTCACAGTCAATTGAGCGGCTAATGAGACCGAGCAAACACATTAGGGAGGTTCTTCCCCTACTCCCGCCATTCTATTCTCTCCCATTCTATTCACAAACGTCATTGACGCTGTAAACTATATATTTTTGGGGGGTATTCTATCCAGGTTTGGAAGGTAGCACTCGGAGTAGCTGGGAGTCTTGGCTTGTCTTCTGAGCAGGCTGGAGACACCGCTGGGCAGTAGCACGCCGCCCCTTATCTTGTCTCATCGACACTGGAAATCCACCCATGGCTGAGACGCGGGATTAGCCTAGCCCAATGTTAATGCTACCTTTTGGAATTGCTTTGAAGGGAAAAAAATAACAAATTGTCAAGTTAACATTATGTTATGGCATCAAATGAGGACGAGAAGAAGAAGGGTATCAGACGTAAGCAACAGGGAATCTAAACGACCTACAGCTACGCAACTAGTGGTGGGAGATTATTATATGACAAAGAACAGAAAGAAGAGTGTTCAGCCATGTTTAATTATCTAGTGGTTAGAAAATATGGGGGCGGCTTACTTTACTGTATGGCACTGTGAACGAATACAATTGACTTGATTTAGGCCTTGCATTCTGGGCTCAACAACACATCCATGGGAAACTTGCCCACGTCAATTAGCATTTCTGTGCAGCTCTGGACTTTTGACTCGGTAATCGTACTGCGTAGTTGTTCTGATACTTCTGCTGTTATCCATTGACTGTCAAAGCCACACTTCTCTTTTTTTTGCTTGTTTCATTACCAGCCACTACGCTTTGTTCAGTAGGTCGCCATGCAACAGCAACACATTTGAGGCACAGTTGTTCTCTACTACTTGTTGTTACCGTAGCTGCATCAAAGTGAAGCTCGGTAAACACATTTACATTTGTATGCCTGATATCGATTGTGCCACCGAACTAGCTTCCACAGTCATCCCATGTATGTAAAATGAAGATTAAAAAAGATAACCATTAAAAGGAATGGAAGGGGTAAAATGAAGATACCTAACTGATGTTGTTGTTTTAATTGTACCTCGTGTGCCGCAAGTGACAACCAGAATGAGGCTCTTCAGCAAAGCAAAAGCAGGGTGTCCTTTTTTTAAGTGTTTTCTCCCAGCCTCAGAGTTGGCAACAGAGAACAAAATCTGGTAATTAAGAAAATAAGTGGGTTAATGTGGGCTCATCAGAGAATGGTGGCAGTTAATGTAAATGGAGAGAGCTGTTGATGGCTCAAGATTCCTCTTTGCCAAAATGCATGTTACTAAGAGCATGCTGATAAGAGACAGCAATGACAAAATGGTGATGGAGAGTTTTTGAAAGACATTTTTGTTGTTGTTTGTTGCCATTCTAACATCTAAATTTATGCAAGCACACCTCTGGATACAGAAACGCAGTACAAACTAACGCAAGTGAAGCAGTCACATACGTAGCAATGAATGTAAACATTGAGTTCCCCCTTGTTTTTTTTTCTTTATCGAGATTTTGTTGCAGATGCATTTTTCAAAATGGTCAATAGCTACCTTGTTTTTCACCATCGCCAGATGCCATCTGCTCTCAATGGCACGATGAGGCATACAGTTTTCTGAGTGTTTCGTTTGCGTTCAAGGCGTTCCGGTTCACAATCTCCTCTTTGAGCGACAACGTGGTCATTTTCAATCATATACAATGGCTGCTACTAGTAATCAAAGTGTGTACTTGGTAAAAAATGTCTTGGTAAGAGCTCGTTCTTCTCTTTGAGGTGTGAAATAAACCATATTAGCTCTTGTTTACCCAGCAAGCAACAACTTTCTACTGACAAGCTTTTCGACACTTCCTACGATGTATTGATATTTGTATGTTTTTTTTACTTTCCTTCACCCCAAATCAAAACACAAGGCTTTGAATCTTGTCAAGGAATTGTTGTTTTTAACTCATCACTGTGGAAATGATTTCTGGTGAGACAGAGAGGTTCTCTCTGTCCAGAAAAGACAGCTGGATATTAATGGGAGAGTACAGGCTTCACCTAGCCATCTCAACTCATTACATGGGCCTTCGCTGTCTGACTAGGCCTTCCTGTATAGATTAAAACTGTGTTTAATATCTTTGTGTAACACCCAATCAAGTCAGTAATATATTCCTTGAAAATGGACTCAAGAGTAGGGAATGATTACATAACTAGTGTTGATTAAATGTATGTTGATTGTAGATCCCAATGATTGTGGGCTAATTGTTAACATTCTTCTTGTATGACCGAACAATGATAGACTGCCTCAAGGAGGGCAGAGATTCGCTAATTATTCTTTCTTCTCTTTGATGTTCAAATTGATATTCGGCTGTGATAGCTGGCTTGATGGGTTGTAGGATAGTTTTGTTTAGCTGTGCTATTGATTTTATAAAAGGTTGCTCAGTGGGTGGTGGGCAGGCCTGTCAAACATTGCCTCTTATCGCACACCACCCGCACCAGCCTAGCTTCTACATAAGCTTATGTGACTCGAAACCAACCAGTAAGGGACAAGGTTGGAAAACATATGGCCACCAAACCTCCGTCAAACTGCGTCTTCTAATGTTTATTTCCAGTAGGAAATGAGCTTTCTTCCTAAGTGCCTGTTTAAGGGGGGTGAAAAAAAGTTTTTATTTGCGTGTAAACAATTGTTGGTTCTTGTGAAAGACATTTATTTTATTTTTATATTGAAGGTAGCTGTCAGATGCATGAAACTCAGTCACAGTCCGCATTTCCATTTGTTTTTGTTTTTTTCTCCCCCTACTCCATGAAGCCAGGAAGGTGGTACAGCATTTTTGAAAATTAGATATCAGCCGCCGCGGCGACAGCCGTGGAAAAAAGAGAGAGAAGAAAAAACATAATAATACTGACAGGAAGATAGAGGGATTGACGGATTGATATACTTAGCTTGACAGATGGTTCAACATGAATATGCCGATGGAACAATGTTTAAAGAGAGGGAGGGTGAGGTTGGAGAGAATGGGGAAGAAATGTGCAAATGGAGGGGGATGAGAAAGGAGCAAGCAAGGTAGGAGAGCTACAAGGAAGCGGGGAGAAAAACCGGCAGCACAGGCACTTTGATTTTCACGAGTCGGAGCACAAACACACATAGCTTGGGGCTATTCATCAACTGCCTGTCAATGCTCTATGCCCCCTTCCTTTTCTCTCTCTCCGGGAGGTGCGTTTTCAGGTGTAGGAAGAGAGATATCTGGGGCAGAATTCAACCCCGCTCACCTGAACATACATCCAACAGGCAGGAAAGACTAACTTTCAGACAGCACACCATTTCTTACACACACCTTTGTAAAGAACTGCGAAGACTCACGCTGAATGAGCTTACCTCAGACTACTCTCTTTACAACGGCTCTAGATTAGTGTTTCGACAGAGGAAATCAAGCATTTGTATCTCATTGTAAAAGCAGTGAAGGCATTTGTAGTTCAGTGCAATGTAAGAACTTGAGGCAGTGTCCCTGGTAGACCATGGTTTTGAATTTGTATAGCCTTAAAAGCCCACTGCACAATGTTGTGCATCACAGCAACACTGTAAAAATAATAAATATGACATTTTTAGCAAATACAAGTGTTGCTTTAAATCCCAAAATGGCCCCTAAACTGCCACACAGTTAGCCTTATCTTTGCAAGATCCGCTTTCATAACCTGCGTGGAGAATCGCCAAGGTTTCCGGCACCTTCAGGATTTGATGGATTGAATATGCCTTTGCTCGTTACTCTGGCAACAGTTTATGGCAGCTTTGGCGCATTTGAGTTCAAATAAGGTAAACGATCGGAAAGGTTGTTCTTTGTTTGTTTGTTTGTTTGTTCTTTCCTGCGAGTACAAATTACGGTATAGACTTCCTGGTTGAGTAAGCAGCTTGATAACAACCAGAGTGCTTTTAAAGACACATACTGTATCTTGACAAACTGTCACCAGTCCACTGGGAAGAAAAGGGGAGTAAAGCACTGCTTTATATATATATATACGGACACACACACACACACACACACACCACACACACACACACAACACACACACATTTGCTTCATGAATATTTTCATGGACATCAGCACTACTTTACAACATTATTATCCCGAAAAATATTTTGATCATTTAAAAAAAGCTGCACTGTGCCTTTAAATTTACATTTGTGAACATATGTATTTATTGTTAATTTTGCAAATGAGATTTTGACTGAAACACAGGCCTTGGTCTTGAAAAGAAAAAATGGCAAATAAGGATGATGAGAAATATGCACAATTTAAATATGAAATTAGATTGACATCAATGCTGTCGTCATCTTTGACACGCAGCTCCAGCCGCCAGCCATGGCTTTACACTGTTGTCGTGCGTTCCTGTGCAATTTCACATTATCGATTTTGTCTAAACGTGTGATTGCCCAGCCCAAGGGGCTGGTCATACTGGAAGACAGTATTTTGCATGCAAGTGTGAATGTTGCCGGCATTGTGGCAGCGAGCACAGGGGGAGTTGTGTGTCAAAACCAGGCAGAAAGACAGCTGGATTCGTGAGTCCATTATGTCACAAACAAACAGAGTATGGATGCCAGTTTTCTGTCAGTCATTAGACACTAATCACAGGCAAATCTACTTGCCTCCAGCACACGTGCCTCATTCCTCCTGTCAATTAGACATTTGCTGCAAAGAAGTAGGCCTAGTACCAGTGGCTTTTTGTGACTGGGGACCCACATCATCTCCATAACACTCCTTAGCCACCCCACACTAATGGGGAAAGATCTCGGGGAGATCATTTTATCCCGCTCCTGATTGCCAGATAATTATCAGTTAATTATTTACAGCCTTAAATTAATTTGCTAAAAATAGCCCCCTTTTCCTTGTACTGCCTCCTCCGCCTCGCCAATGGAGATGGCTCCATTAGTTTTCTGACGCCCCTCTATTCGTTGCCAGTCAGTAACCACTGTACCCCCCCCCCCGAAACCCAGCAACCCTAAAAACCCTTTTCCTTGGCATCCAACCCTTGCTAAGTGTGCGAGCACGTTTTCTGAACATGATTTTGTTTTGTGTTGCTTATCTTTTTTTCCTTCAATCAGCGAGGCTTACCACCTTGCCGGTGTTTCGTCATACAGATTGCAAACATTGTAATTAAGCCTTTGCATTCAACGTTGTTTGTTTAGATCCTCTCATTAGCATTTACCAATTCACCCATGTTCAAAGCCCATTATGCCACTCTTCTGGATGTGAACTATGCAGCTGTTGAACTTTCTGAAAGAAGTATATTACCCACAGTGCAAATAATGGCATACCTGTATAACAGTAAAGTACTACTACTTACAACCACTACTACGTACAACTTTTATTAATGATGATAGTACTACTCCTGTTAAGACTACTACCGGTACTAATGGTACAGTTACTACTACAAGTTATTTTTTTATTTTTGTGATTTTTACACATTTTTCTCCCTAATTTGTTTTGTTCAATTCCCAACTACCCTGCCACAACTCCCTAGACAAATGAAGGATGTTGAAGGGTGCTCCCAAGGTGCATCCAAACACATGTCGCTGAGGCAACCCATTATTTTCACACTGCACATCCAACATGGAAGCCTTTATCATGTGTGGGATGATTACAGTAACTAATGCGATTTAACTTCCAGGCACCCGATCTGCACACAACGATTCGCAGGAGAGCAACGTTGCAAGGTAGATGATTCAATTTCTCTATCGCTATGCCAAATTACAGTGCCTCGTGCTGGAGGTTCCGGGCAAGGTCGGAGAAGCCATAGTCAGAATCGAAAACCACTGACCACCGTGACGTTGCTTGTCCTGCAAGGCCCCCATGCCAAGCGGGCCCCTACTACTACTTCATTACTGCTAGTATTCACCTTTAGCTTGTGGATGTACCCACATACTATTGTATATGTGGAGTGTATATAGTATTCACCTTTAGCTTGTGGATGTACCCACATACTATTGTATATGTGGAGTGTCTATAGTATTTACCTTTAGCTTGTGGATGTACCCACATACTATTGTATATGTGGAGTGTCTATAGTATTCACCTTTAGCTTGTGGATGTACCCACATACTATTGTATATGTGGAGTGTCTATAGTATTCACCTTTAGCTTGTGGATGTACCCACATACTATTGTATATGTGGAGTGTCTATAGTATTCACCTTTAGCTTGTGGATGTAC
>JACXGM010001148.1:0-35273 GCA_016801145.1 Umbra pygmaea
TGTGTGTGTGTGTGTGTGTGTGTGTGTGTGTGTGTGTGTGTGTGTGTGTGTGTGTGTGTGTGTCATCATGATAGTGATGGCCTAACATGCCTAAACCTACTGTTAGTATTGTGTGCTCTCTCAATGTGAACTGAATGCTTCCTTCAAAATCAGTCCTCCTGTATTTACATTAGTGATGTGCAGTTTGTGAATGACTCGTTTAATTTTGAATGGCTCTTTAGTGACTCGAGAGTCGTGAGTCCTTTTTTTCGTTCATTTGAACGGCTGGAAAAAGGTTCTCCAACACGACCCCAGTAAAGATTCATAAGCGGTCCTCCGTCTAAGTGCTCTGGAACCAATGGCTGTTTGTTTTACATTTTCAACAATCAAAGATTTTAAGCTGCAGCAGGATTAAGAAATTATCAAAAAGACAACTGGATGCAGGATTCTATAATGAATGCAATTCAATAATTATTTATTGTCTGATAATTGTCCATACAGGACACCCTACCTAATCCTTGCTTAAATAATTAATTATTGAAAAATTTTATTATCAAACCCGCCTTATACAACCCAGCATCTGCTTAAGTTAAAAAGACTTATGAACAACTGAATCTTTCAAAAGAACGGTAAGCAATTTCTCTTTCAGTAGGAGGGTCTGACATGCTCTGGGCATTACTGACTAAAATTAACAAAATTACTCAAAAGACTTCCCATCCTTAATATACATATACACTGCTCAAAAAAATAAAGGGAACACTTAAACAACACAAAGTAACTCCAAGTCAATCACACTTCTGTGAAATCACACTGTCCACTCAGGAAGCAACACTGATTGACAATCAATTTCACATGCTGTTTTGCAAATGGAACAGACAATATATATAGGCAAAATATAGGCAATTACCAAGACACCCCCAATAAAGGAGTGGTTCTGCAGGTAGTGACCACAGACCACTTCTCAGTTCCTATGCTTCCTGGCTGATGTTTGGTCACTTTTGAATGCTGGTGGTGCATTCATTCTAGTGGTAGCATGAGACGGAGTCTACAACCCACACAAGTGGCTCAGGTAGTGCAGCTCATCCAGAATGGCACATCAATGCTAGCTGTGGCAAAAGGTTTTTACTCTTTGGATGCAAGTTACTGCTTGGTGATAGTTTGGAGGACTTTGTTTTAAATTTGCTTGATACAATTCTCCCACAACAAAGACTGCTTCCAGGTAAGAGGTACTTTCACGAACTAAAATGCAGTTTGCCAATTGCGGTCTAAATAGTGATTGGAAATTTGAGCTTGAACATATTCTGTTGGTAAAAAAATTTTAATACGTAGTAGTAACTGAAAAAGTATTTATATGGCAGATCAACACTTGCAAATATAATTGCCTTGGGAATTCACAAGGTTGGCATATAAGTAGATAGATCCACTCCCCGCCGTCTTTGGGAGATTAAATCCTTGTCTGACTGACAAGAATTTCATCATAGCCCAGCATGGTAGATGAGGCCTGCCGACCAGGGCTCGGTCTCTCTGGCTTGGAAACACTAAGGCAGCCAGACAGACCCAACAAATGAACAAACTTTCCTCCTGCCCCATATTACTGCACCAACACACACAACAAAACTCATCTTACAATTCAAAAACACTTCCTTTTTTAATAAAGATTATTTGTCTGTGCTTTAGCTAACATGTGGCTTTAATTATATTTTGATTATGCACAACAGGCAATGGTCATGTCAGTGAGATTTAAATGGTCTCCACAAAGTTTACTACTTTGGTGTTCTTAGATCTTTTTGTCACTATGGTATACTGAATTATAACTACAATCACTCCATAGGTTTCAAAGGCTTTTATTCACCATTACATCAAGATTATGCAAAAAGTCAATATTTGCAGTGCTGACCCTTCTTTTTCAATACCTTTTTGCAGTCCATTCTGGCATGATCAATGTTTGGAGTTATTCAGAATGTGGGTTTTTGTTTGTCCACCCGCATCTTGAAAATCGACCACAAGTTCGCAATGAGATTAAGGTCTGTGGAGTTTCTTGACACACATTTTTTATGTTTGGTTCCCCAAGCCACTTAGAAATCAGTTTTGCCTTACATGTCCATCATGCTGGAAAAGGTATTTGTCATAACCAAACTGTCCTAGGATGGTTGGGAGAAGTTACTCTCGGAATAAATACCATTCTTTATTCATAGCTGTGTTCTTAGGCAAAATTGTAAGTGAGCCCACTCCCTTGGCTGAGAAGCAACCCCACAGATGAATGGTCTCAGTATACTTTACTGTGGGCATGACACACGACTGATGGTAGCGCTCACCATGTCTTCTCCGGACTTATCCGGATGGCCCGAACAATCGGAAAGGGGATTTATCAGAGAAAATGTCTTTACCCCAGTCCTCAGCAGTCAAATCCATGTACCTTTTGCTGAATATTAGTCTGTCCCTGATGTTTTTCTTGAAGAGAAGTGGCTTCTTTGCTGCCCTTCTTGACACCAGGCCTTCCTCCAAAAGTCTTCACTTCACTGTGCATGCAGATGCACTCACTCACACCTGCCTGCTGCCATTCCTGAGTAAGCTCTGCACTGGTGGTGCCCCGACCCCGCAGCTGAATCAACTTTAGGAGATGGTCCCGGTGCTTGCTGGACCTTCTTGGGTGCCCTGACGCTTTCTTTACAACAATCAAACCTCTCTGGTTGATCTAGGTGCAATCTTACTAGCAGCAATATCCTTTCCTGTGAAGCCCTTTTTGTGTAATGATGACGGTATGTGTTTCCTTGCAGGCAACCATGGTTGACGGATGAAGAACAATGATTTCAAGCACCACCCTACTTTGAAAGCTTTCAGGTTGTTATTCTAACTCAATCAGCATGACAGTGATCTCCAGCCTTGTCCTCATCAACATTCTGACCTGTGTTAACGAGAAATAACTGACATGATGGCAGCTGGTCCTTTTGTGGCAGGGCTGAAATGCCGAAGAAATGTTTTTTTGAGATTAAGTTCATTTTAATGGCAAAGATGGATTTTGCAATTCATTGCAATTCATCTGATCACTCTTCATGACATTCTGGAATACATGCAAATTGCCATCATCAACACTGAAGCAACAGACTTTGTGAAAATGTGTATTTGTGCCATTATCAAAACATTTGACCACGATTGTACATTCCATCTCTACTGACATACCAATGCAGAACACAAAAACTTTATTATTACAACTACATTTGAGTCAAACAATATGATTGTTCTGGAATTAAATTATAATGCATGCTGGCAGAGGATAATGTATTCTAGCTTATAGTTTAATCAAGTCACAGCAGGTCCTATATATTTATATATAAATATAAATATATACATATATATATAGGACCTGCTGTGACTTGATTAAATCAAAGTGTATTGTCCGCTGTATAAGTAATAAAAATAATACATACAAAAAATATGGATTGACCTTGTTATATTTCTGTTTAGAAGTTTCAGGTTAGTGCTGCCACTATCGACAAATTTTCTAACAACTAATCTTTTGACTAATTTTTAGATTGGTAGACTAATCTAAACGACAAATTTAAAAACATCAAGTTTTTGTTTTTTTGTTGTGTCCATTTTATTTTGAACTCAACAGAAGGGCAAAAAACATTAAATGTCACCTGTGCCATAAATAACATACATGTTACCAAATAAAAAATTACAAAGTGGGATGTTTTCCACATTCCAAAAATATATTGCACAAAGTTGCAAAGCTCATTAAGTAAACGGTTCAAAAACATTATGTATTAACAATCTAAACACAAGTATCTGCATTTCCATTAGGCTATACCATATTAGTCCAAGTCTGGACTAGCCTACTACGCTTCGCTTAGCTCCCCCCGCTTAGCTCTGCCTAATAATGAATTGCGCTGAAAGCAGGCAGGCACAAAGCTATGCTGCTGCATTTACACTTGTGTGCATGACAGGGTTTAAAACAATACTGCCAAGGTCTAAGTGTCCTGTTTAATTTCCAAAGACAGTCATTGTACTTCTAATAAACTGTACAGACTAGCTTGCCGTTTCATTAATAATCATATACTTAACGTTCCCTTTTTCTTTACTGTGATCGCATTGAAATAGGATAATGCTTCCCTGCAATATGAGGTGATTTGTTGCGCACAGAATCGCACAATCATAGACGGAGCCACGCGTGCATATTATTGAAAAACTCTGTAGAATCACAACTCCATTTTCCTCAAAGCAATTCTCCAGTAGAGTTGAAATGGCAAAATTCGAAATCGGTGTTCTCATTGCTATTTTCATGTAGCCTTATATTTATAAAAAATTATATTACAATCCTCAAGGAAATGCGCAGATTTAAGTACAGGAAAGAATGAAGGATGCAAGTTATTAGGCTAGCCACTGCATACTGTATCTGTAGAAAACAGCATGAGGAACTCCCCGGAACAAGCCTCTGAAAGCCACCCTCAGGAAGGAAAGACAAATGTCGAGTTTTCAATACTTCTGTGTAAACAAAATAGTGGTATTTCTGAGTTCTGACATACTAACGTTAAGAAATATAACTTAAGAGAAATACAATGTAGCCTATTTATATTTTGTTCAATAGATTACAGTGATAGTTGCTACAGCTATAATTGTGTACTGATTATAATAAAACAATCAAATACCTTAACAGAATATTATATTAGGTCATCCCTGTTTGGAGAAAGTACTTAAAACAGACATTCTCATCTTACACAAAACGTTTGCAATGCTTAGTGCAAATGTGAACTGAACACAAACATGCGACTATTGCATTCGCTTTCACAAATGTGGTTCTCTCATTTTAGCTAATTAGGGAAAGAGACGTAAACTATTGACATTTGTAACAAATATTACAGATATGTTGGATGTTTCTTTGTTTCAGAACAAAACCAGCTCTTATCGCGATATGTCAATATGGGAAATTCTTCTCGATATTATTTTCAAAAACTCGATAATGATAAATACTGAATTATCAGCTTTACCATCTGCTGAAATTAACAAAAAGGCTAGCTAGCAGGATGATTTTTCACCAATGATCTGTATATGTTGACTCTGTTGTAATAGCATATTCATGTAAAACATCTATTACATTTATTGCTAATAATTTGATTTATTGTGATGGCAAACAGAGTATCATCAATAAACAATACTATAACAAAAAATAGGCCTATTCCTGATATTTGGCAGACAACCAGTAGCTGGCAGGAAGATCTTTTGGCTTAATAGGCTAATGTTAACTTATATGATGACTTGTGTAGTTAGCCAATATATTGTGACTTACCGCTGTGATAGATTCCCATTCCCTGTTATGTTTTGCAACTCTTGGATGAAGGGATGGTGTTGACCATGTATCATGTCAGGGAAGAAGACAATCAAATTTTGCATTGTGCTCCGCACTGACCTGTTTTTAGATGTCGGGAGGTGCACTGTGAGTCTCTTGCGTTGGCGTGCAATGTCTGACTTGTTCAGGGTGACCAGTGCAATAGTTTGCTTTCTAATCAAAACCAAATATTTAAACAATGTCTTTCAATTATATTTGCAAATAAGTTATTTATATTCATTATATTAAAATTCACATTTCTAAATGTAATCTTATTTTTTTTATTTTGCCTGCAGAATGTTTGTGTGTGCATGAGACTGTGCTTTATTACGTCTGCTGTAAAATCGCGACTAGCAGTTAAAAGAAACTACTGAATTGAAGGAACTCCATGAAGCCTGGCTCTTGAGTCGTTAGAAAGAATTGTTCAAAAGTAATACACTATACCTGCGCTAATGCAACACAGAACAAGAATGTGGAAATTAACAGCACAATGATGGTGAGTTGTTCTTTTTGTTGCTTTGAGATACTGAGAGATGCACAATATAATACTGATCACAAGAAATATTTTACAGTAAACAAAGCTGCAAGGACACATAAAAATACCCCAAACAAGACTCACAAGAAGACAAGGTTGATAAGCTAACTAACAAAGTACCAGTGGCTGCATTGCTGAAATAAGCCTACTGAGCTGCCACAATTACCTATTAAGCAGTTGCCAACTAAAATGTGCTTATGGCTTCCTTCGACAAAATACAATAGAACAAAAATAGCATGATAAACCAGATTTAAGACTTTAGAGAATTTTAGGCATTAAAGTTTTTACAGAGTTTTGACCAATTGTATTCCCGTATTAAACCAAAGCACCACCTTGGCAATAAGGCAGGGAGGTCGAATTTCATTTAAAAGTTTCCACTATCCCACAGTCACAAATGCACACGATCCGATTCTGTGAATAATCATAGGATATTAGGTGAAATCGGGGGTATTGAAAAGCAGTTATGTTCTCATTGATGGCACAAAATGCTATTAAAGGACAACTCTGGAGCTAAATGGACCTAGGGGGTAATAACACGTTGGTACCGAGTCTACCGTTCTCTGGGATATGTTTTCATGCTAATCGAATGTGCCCAGTTTTAGTTCAAACTGATAATTACCTTATAACGCTAGTTGTGTGGGCATGGATGAAATAAAAACAAATCGCTATTATAGACCACTAACAAGGCTCAAAATAGCACCACACCTCCATGTTAGCATAATGTGAGGCCCTATATGCTTACTGAGGCATTGAGAACTTTGTAAGTGTACAGAGAGTTTATTAGAAATATAGTTTAAGAGACATTACCGTTCATGTCTACAAGGCAGCCGCCATCTTCAGACAGACTCAATTAGTCAAACCACAAACTCTGTGCTACGTGAGCTGAACTGTAAGCAATTTTTGTTTTCACATTGCCAGCTGTAAGTCTTGGTCATTGATCTGCATGAATGACCGCAAAACCTCTTGCCATTGACGATTCCAAGTCACAGTTCAGCTCACGTAGCACAGAGTTTGTGGTGGTAACCCTTGGGTTAGGGAAAATTAACTTTGAACAGAACTAAAAGCAAAATAGTGTTTGTACTGTGTGTGTGTGTGTGTGTGTGTGTGTGTGTGTGTGTGTGTGTGTGTGTGTGCATTATCAGACAGCACTAAGAATGAACCTAATTTTTATAAATATTGCATGAGCAGAAAACCAGAACTACACAATGAGAGAATAGTCTTTAAGTAGCTCTCAAATGCATAGTGTGTTGTGCGTGTGAGTGTGTGCCCTGAATCAAAATTCACACACAAATTCTGTGAATTTTTGCTTCTTTTTGTGAAGGAAGTGGACCAATGAAGGACTACTCACTTAAACGGAGTGGTTTTCAAAAACAGCTCTCCAGTCACTTGAAACAATACATTTCACAACAAGTTAGCGATTTAAGAAGCCATGGCAGCAGACACTAGGAGATCTCTACAATTGCCTTTAATATAGGCCCACTGCTGTCACAGTGATTTATTAAACGAAAAAAACATATATATTGTAATCTCACAGCTGTGCCACAGTGCACCAAGGCACCCCACAGATAAGAACGCTCAGGGATTGGGACTGTTCATGTGTGTATGGTGTGTATCTGTGTGTCTGTGTGTGTTGCAAGCAAGAGGGGACGTACAAAAACACAGTGTGAACAATAAGAAAGGGGTGATCTGGGCTGCTGAGGATGACAAGCTCAGTCCATCCCTGGATGTCTCAAAACTCCAACAGCAGCCTAGCTTTTCGTACGCCATGATAAAATTCGGTCTCGTTTTACAGGGTGTGTCAGACAGGAGGATGAAAGCAAGGCTACGGTTTCTTTGAAGTTGACCCGGGTCATCCCCTTGAAGCCGGTTCGAGTTCCACGTTAGAGAACGGTGAAGTCGAAGCAAAATTGAACAAGCAAATTCAGTCACCCAGCAGGTCCGTCACTGATGAGCTGTAGCAATGTGTGACAGCCTGGGGTCTGCGGTGTCCTACACAGGAGGTGTAATAACGCTGTCGTTAAGAGTGCTCTGGGGGGGGACAGGCAGCCAGGTCAGCACGCTGGCTGCAGGAAAGGCATACAGTAATTGCGTGTTAAAGTGTACGTGTGTGTCAGCCACAAGCTTGACAACTTTATGAGTTGTGACAGCAGCGTCCCTCCTGAAAACATATATTGACTGATGGTTAATTATTGCTTCCTTCTAGGCCAGATCACCTTTGAAAGAGACTGTGTTTCAATGGTATTTATCCTGGTTAAATAAAGGTAACTAAATGAAAACACAACCACACCGAACCAAACACACACACACACAACAAAAATTCCATACATCAATCAACTTTCTCAATATACACAATCAGGTTATGGGTGTTTAATATTTATATCCTGCACCTGGTGAAAGCTCATCTTTCATAATGTTAGATTTCAGACGAGAGCTCGTATTTGTCCCATATCTGTGAGCAGGAATGTAGGGAGGGAAAGATTTTATTGGAGGGAAGGAAGAGCACTGTATGCAGAGACACTCAGCATAGAAGAACCATCATTTTCTTTCCTGTTTTACAATCAAGTTGAAGGAATAGGAGAGACAACAAAGAAGGAAAAGGAGTAGCATGAGAAAAAAAAATGTGGAGGACGAGAACAGAGCAACATTTATGTATGAGAGAAGAGAATTGGTAAGAGACATGAAAGAGAGATTGTGTCAGAATGATATGAAAGGAAGAGAGAAGAATCTAGAGTTTTTAAAGGCAAGAGGCTCTAAGAGAGAAAAAGAGACTAGAGAGGAGGGTGGGGGTGTGGCCTCGGATGGCAGAGTGTGTTAAGGCTGATGAGCGCTTTACTCCGGGGTTTGTAATATTAACAAATCTGATAGCTGTAATCTGCTTTGTACACAGAACACAGCAAATACCCAGAAAAAAAATACAAAAACACATTTATCTCTTTGAGCCTTATGTTCCACAAAGCTTTCTTCCATTTAGCGTTGTCATAACAACATGATAATTTGATCATTCCCAAAAATGAAAACTATATTAAAATGATTAACCAATTGTTGTCATTGAGGATGATAATGGTAAAATGGGCAGACCACTTTGCAGGTGAAAGGCTAAAGCTTAGACAGATGTTTTTCAGTAAGACCATTACATAATCCTTTAACTCCACCAAAAATAAGATCATATCTGCTAGGCCATCACTAAACCTTTATAAACATACAACCCATCTAATACGGATCTGCTTTCTTTATTCTTAGTTTACATAAGGATTCCCATATAGCATTCCTGGTTTTACGAGTAGTGCGATAAGAACCAGGACTTCATTGGAAGTGCTTCAGAAGACAAACAAAGAAATCCACTTTACCAGCTCTTTAGAAAAACTGTCACTTTTTCCGAGCGTGGACAAAAGTGTCCCATCCGTTCTTTCTCATCTGTGAGTCAGAAACCGGTAAGTGGTTGAGTGGTTAAAAAGGGTGTGAATTTGTTAGTAGGGAAATGGAAGTTATTCCTCCCCTCATCAATAGTAACCTTCATATAATAGCAGCCTTCATTAGAATATTCATGTGTGTTCTACCGCAGAGGAGTTTTGAAAGTGAGCACGCCCTTTTTCAATCAGCTTTTGTTTTGGAGAAAAATAGAGACAAGGCAACAGAAGAGAGCTTCTGGTGGACGGGATTAGCTGAAGATAGGATCATTTATGTTACTCAGGGTTTTTGTTTGCATACTGCATTGGTGTGTGTGGACCCTTTTGTCGCAATTTAAAATTAATCAACCAGGTACAAAAAAAGAGAGTGTTATGAAAATGCATGATGCTTTACTCACTGGAATGCTCTCTGTTCCATAGATTGTCCTCATCGACACACACACACATTCACACCGTCTACTCATAATCGCACTGTTTAAACCCAAATGCAAACCGTCTACCCACATACACAATTTTTTATTTTCAATAAATTCGCTATGATTTCAAACACACTTTCACATTGTCATTATGGGGTATGGTTTGTAGATTTTTTTGGGAAACTATGAATTAAATCCATTTTGGAATAATGGAGTAACATAAAGTGTGGAAAGTGAATCTCTGTGTACTTTCCCGACCAGCATTCATCACCTTGCACACCCTTAGGTAGTGAACATCCTGACACAGCGAACCCCTAGGTAGTGCCCATCCTGACACAGCGAACCCCTAGGTAGTGCCCATTCCGACACAGCGCACCCCTAGGTTGTGCACATCCTGAAATTATCGCATACCAGGGATCATGGATCAGTTTGAATACACCAAAATACTTGAGGTCATGTTGCCTTTTGCCGAAGAGATGATGCCCTTTAAATGGTTGTTCCAACAAAACAACGACCCCAAACACACCAGTAAGCGAGCAGCATCTTGGTTCCAGACCAACAAGATTGACGTTATGGAGTGGCCAGCCCAATCCCCAGACCTTAATCCAATAGAACATTTGTGGGGTGACATCAAAAATGTTTTTAGACATTGCAGAGAGAAATGCAGAGGAACTGTGGAATGTAGTCTAATCGTCCTGGGCTGGAATACCTGTTCACAGGTGCTAGAAGTTGGTCAACTCCATGCAACAGAGATGTGAAGCAGTTCTCAGAAACTTTGGTTATACAACTAATTACAGTATTAGTTCAGTGATTCACAGGACGGCAAAGTCTTCAAGCATTTTTCAGTTTATACAGTAATTCTTTTTAGTTTGTAAAGACAAATGTTTTTTAACTGCCTACTGTAACATTGCTTTTTCTTGTTGAAGTAATAACAGATTTCATAGATTTCTCTTCATGTTTTGATTTGGAATAGGCATTGCAGTGTTCCCAAAGCATTTGTGTGTATGGAAACAGAAAGCTATTATAAGGATTGTGAACTTTACAAATGTTTTTTGAGCACACTGCTATTATTTCAAACACAAGTGTATGTACCGTTCAGTATTTACAGAATGGTTTTGGACTAGAATACATTTATTTAGCACCACTAAGCACTATTTCATAAATTAAACCTCCACCAATCAGTTGTGTATTGGCTATGGTCAGAGACACCACAATGAAGGCTAATTACAGTTTAGTCTAAATTACACTATAGGAAAGGTACAGTAACAACATTGCTGAAGAAAACTCGTTTTTAGAAGAAACCAACATCAACATCTTATCATCAAATGCACATTGACTGATTATAATGCTGTCAAAAAAGTTAGCAATGTTACCTAGCTATAATAGGGGGGACTTCCCTCAATATCCCCAAGGTATTTAACTATAAACAGAATCTAAAATCAGTTTGGTGCCAAAAAAAGATGGTATCTGCATTTTCAAGCAGTTGTAAATGGACTTCATAAAAAATCTCAATTTGATCCAATTGAAGATACAGCGCCTTAGCCTTGACCTAATCACTAATATGCGGACGATTCCTTAGTGGTGACCAAAGCTAGCTGTGGTGTATGGAACTAAACTCTGACTGAGCTTATGCTGTCTGTCTCTGGTTCCCAGACACTTCTGCCTACAGTAAAACCAGTGTTCCCAGTCACTTCTGTGTATAATAGCCTGGGGATGCAGTTAGTCTTATTGAGAAAAAAAAAAGAAGGAAAACCTGGAAAATATTGCCACAGAAATTATGCATTGAGGTTGGGTCCTTCTTGTTTACCACATGTTGACAAATTTATTGTGATGTGATTTTATGCTTTCTGATTAACAAAAGGAGAAGAAGCTGGACCAATCAGTTATGACAAAGCTACTGTGACAATGATATCATTTTTTGACATTGTGATTAATTGATTTGTTTGCACATGCTTAGGTGTCAATCTCACTCCTTCTCCATGCTGCCTTCTTCACCTTCGGTCTTCTTCTATATTCTAGAACACCACCATCTTCCGCTCTCTCTCCTGTTAGCAGTAACCTTCTTGCATTCCTTGATCCCATAAGGTCATCCCTTCATCATTGCCTTCAATCCTTCTTCAAACTCTTTCTGTCAGGAGGAGCACAGGTCAGGTGTGTAGGCTAACCTTTTCGTAGCAGTGAAGCCACATTACAAATGGCTCATTAGATTCCTCTCAACATTATCTGGAGCTTACTGTTCTGGTCACATCGTTATTATCACATTCAGGTCAAATATATTAAAATTCATAGAAATTAAGATGTTGCAGTCCAGTTTTAACAAGTGGGTTCTGATAACTGAAATGTATAGCAACAATGGCTCACGCGTTGTCTATTAATAAAATACAGAATTAGCAATTTGCCCATTCCCATTTCACTCCCATTTTAACGTCTGTCAGATGGAGTGCATTTACGCCAAAAGCCCAGAGCTCATTTTCAAGTGTGCGTTAGCATATGGCCACCCATATTCACATTTTCATGAGACAGGTAATAGTCTGCATCGTCTCTCGGCATGCGCCATTATGTCTGCATCATGTGGGGAGGCTTGAATGAACGGCCCAAAATGAAAGTATTTATGCAGTGAAACGAGGGAGCTGCAACCTCTCGAGTCCCCCAGACCCCCCCCGATTGTCTCAGTAGTAGTGTTAGAGCCCTGAGCACTCCTCATCGAAGACACAAAGATGAGCAGACAGACAAACATTTGCAATGTGTTTACTGAATTACATAAATAAACTAGGACTCAGTCCAAAACACTACTGATTACTTCCCTGTTGGCTCTGTTTCCTAGCTACTGTACAGTTCTCTTCTTTCAGCTGCTCTCCAATATTTAATTTAGGAGAGAATCCTATGGCAGGGCTCTACGCGAACTTTTTTCCCAAGGAGTACATGTACTCCTAAATAAAAACTAAATCGGAGCACACAAAGAAATTTAGGAGCGCATTGAAAAATGTTAAAGTAACACAGAATTGATATTTTTTCTTTTTCCCAATGTTTTTCCCACATTTCTCTCACTTTGACTGCAGTGCATTGTCTCAGAAAACTACTGCAGTTGGCGTATGACTCCTTGCGGAATGTGGGAGTTGTAGTTTATTTAACAATTAGAAGCGGGGGAAAAATCCATTATGGTAGGTTGTCATTTTTACTTGCACACTGTGCTCGTAAATCATTTTTCCTCGTCTCACATGTCTATTTTTAGGAGCAAATTCTCGTAAATTGGGGGGACTGTAGAGCCCTGTATGGTCCCCTATTCCCCGTGCGAGTCTTGTTTACCATGCACCTCCTGGAAAGGGAGATCTACAGTATAGTAGGTGATAAGCAAGTGTTCACACTTCAACATTCTAAAGTGGGCTAGAACTTGCATTAGCCCAGATGAGAGTGGGCATGTCATGGAAACACTGTGCTAAAATAGCCAGGTTAGCAGTGATTATGGAAATGCACAGAATTGTGGATGACTAATCACAAAAGCTGCCATTTCCCTAATTTAGAATTTGCTTGTGGTGCATTTGATGTGTTCTACAAGCTATTTTCATCCCAATATTTACACGATCACACCAATCCATCTTTATTTCACTTATTTAACCAGGTATGCCGATAAGCTGAAGACTGTGTCCAGAAAAAAAAACATACTTCAATGAAACAGTTGCAATGGCTATCAATATTTGTCACTATTCACACAGGCAAATAGCTACATGTGACATTACTAATTTAGCAGAAGCTCTAATTCAAAGCGACTTTCAGTATGTACAGGGAGAGCCCCTGGAGCAAGGTAACGTGCCTTGCTCAATGGCATGACGGCATTGTGCTCACCATGGAATCGAACCGACAGCCATTTATAGTGAGCTGACTGTCAAGGCTCCCTCTTTTTACAGAAGGAAAAGCTCATTTGGCGACCATGTAGCACATCTTTCAAAACAATCCAACAGCAACCATTAAACAAATTTAGATCAGAACTTTTACAAAATTCATCTTTCAATGTGGTGATTCCGTAATGATTCAGCAACATTACAATGAGCAATTCGTTGCAAATTACTGACTAATAGCTAATGTCTTTTCATTGAGCTAGTCAACAGAAGCCAAAAGCTTAATGGCTGTAAAGGGAGCAGCATGCACTTTTTTTTCCAAAATTTTCATTTGGCACTGATATATTTGCATAGTGATATTGTGTGATGACAGGCTCCAGTGGCGCGAGTCAAGTTCAAATACAATAAAAAAGTTTTAGAACTTTCATATGGTTACCGTCACTCCATACAACTGCAGATGAACATAACTTTAAGAACTTGATCAGAAACTGCATTAGCTTTCAATAGTCACACGCCCAAAAATCTGCGTTTTAAAAACTTAACCTGCTTTTAACAAAACGGCAAGAGTATTGCTGTAGAATGCATTAAAAAATAAGCTTGTGAACATACAATTCTTTATATATCACAAGTTCCAGTTGTCTGTCCATCAGGCTCTGTTCTAAAGTACAACACTAAGTCATAAGGTGCTATTTAGGATGGACTCAAGTGTAGTGAAGAGCACGAAAAGGCCACTAGTCATCTCAATCCCATGGAGATGTTCTGCTCACAAAGAGCGAGACAGTCTCCATGATGCCCTATCTCTGGAGTGCATCAAAAATATTCCAAGACAGGTCAAGCAATTTCCCAGGTGTTATATGCTATGGCCTCATCTGAGAGCCTCTGCATCTCCATCCGGAGCCTTAATAGACGTTGACGTTAGTCAATATGACAGAGTGGTCACATGATGCCCAGGGCCTCCGGGGTCGTGTGCTGCCTTGGGTGTGAGATTTGTTTTGGGGGGCTCACACTTCCCAGGGGACTTCCCTGAGAGCCGCTGTACTAAACTTAAAACAGCACAGGGACCCTGGGTGTTCTTGGGGAGGGGCCTCCTCTAGCTCCTACTGTACCAGGGGCCAACTGCTCAGTCCCGGTTGAGATGGACTGTGCCCTCTCCTGTCCTTCACTTGCAGGGCTTGGACGGTTAGGGCATTCAGAGGGTGTTGAAGAGTTTGCCAAGCATGAGTGCTCATTAGTAAAAGTGATGCACTGTGGGTATGTGTGTTTTTGAGGCCCTTCTGCTCCCTGCACAAAGTGTGAGATTTTTATGTAACGTGTGGACAGAAGGCCTGGATGCGCATGCACACACAGTCATAGCCAGGCTCCTGTTACCTACTGCTCAGCTGGGCTGTGGGCTGAACCAAAAGGCTAGGGGGCGAGTGCTGTGAGCAAGGCAGACTCCATCCTCTACATAGGGCTGACATTTAGCCCAAGAGGCCGTGGGCCTAGATCGCTGCTGCTGCTTACACACAGAATAACACGCAAACACACACAGTGCCTGAAATGGATCAGGCCACAGCTGAAGAAGCCTGATAATGGGATAGAAATGATGGATTGAGTAAAACTGTCTGAGTGTGTGTATTTGTCTGCATTGGTTTGTGTATAAAAATAGGCTCCAATATCCCATTTTATACACTGGCTGTTGTTGATCTCACATTGAATTCTGGTGATGCTGACGTGACATTGGTCTGAATATGTAACCATTGCATTTATAAAGGGGCCAGTCAATAATCACATTACCGGGGGACAAAAAAATACACCTTTGCACAGGCCAGCACAGAGAATCCTAAATCTAGGATGAAAAAATATGATGGGGTCACCCTGTGACTCGACCATGGTGACTGACTTTAAACATTATTTGCTCCACGTACTAATTGTATAATATTACCTTAATTAGATTAGAGTTTAACTCGTGTGGCGCTGCACCTGCCACATGCATGTTGCCTCTCAATTACACATGACAATTTGGATAGCCAACGGCTTGCCAGTAGGACTTCAAGCAAAGCGTACATGCTGCAAAGTTATTCAAGCAAAACTCAATTCATACACACAAGAGTTGTAAAATGTAAAAGTACTCGGCTGGGTTCAGCCATTTTGGGAAGTTCCTAACATAATTAAATTACCAGGTAATGGGAGTTTATAACTAACCATAATTAATCATGAACTACTATTTCTATTATTTTCATAGATCACTGGTTAGTAATGAACACCCTTTACCTGCTAATTCTAGTCTTAACTAAGAATTTCTGTGAAAATGTGTGCACTCAGAAAATTACTTTCCCTTTGTTCTTGGTACAACTCTGGTAGTCACACTGTGCCAGCAGGAATATTTAAACACACTTCAGACTGCATTAGTCTTTCAGACTGTTCGGTTAAAGCGTCTTCTCGGGCAGCTCCAGAAACCTTTTCTAGTTAGTAAATAAACTTTATTATTTTGAAGAAAAAAAAGTTTAGTAGAAACTGGTACAAAAACCCTGTGATTGAAAGAAAAATGGCTGCATACAGAAATACCCATCATCTCTCAGCCAGAATGCCAGTAAAAGAACATTGGCCCTCATTCATGAAACGTGTGTACGATCCATTTGTAAATTAAAATGACTGAACAGTAATTTCACTAACAGAGATTGCATTCATTAATATTATCTTTGTCGTATACTTACGATCAAACCCACTTCTGGTCGAAGAACGTGTAAACCAAAAAAAAAGATTGTCTTATGGCCAATCAAGCATTAGACCTAAACTATCATTATCACGAAAAACAATCATAACAGCCTAAGTAACAACAACAACCACAATTATAGTATTAATAATTGTTAATATAAAACAAGCTGACAGGGAATATTGCATATACAAACGTACAGGCCTTCCATAATGTATTACCACCATATTAATTGGTAGGCCTATTAGTATTCCTTTCACTCTATTCTGTGATTGTTTCTCATTACTGTAGTTCATGCATTTGTAAAATTTGATAAGCCTTTGTGTAGGCTATGTAATGCCTTATGCTCTATACCAGAGAACTTGTTTTGACTTGCTTTTCCTAGGGCAGTCATGCCTATAATATCCACATTCTTGGAGAGCATAACTGGTCAATAGAATTTTGATGGCAGAAATCATTATGCGGTTTTGAGGTTATTATAAAGCCAGAGTAAATTAAGTAGTGTAAGTAATTTTTCTTGTTTAATTAATTTAATTCTTCAAGGTTTGGCTTCTTTCCTTCCGAGTTTCATTTATTTGATTCAAAGATGTCAGAATATGACTGACATGAACAGATCTTTTTTCAGGATTTCGTTAGTAAAATTAGTAACACTTTCTATGAAGTACATTTTAAAATGCTTTATAATACTATGTATACCACATCATAACACAAACTATAAGTATTTATAATGATGGCTAAGTTGTTATAAATACACATAAATCTCTATGTTGCTTTATAGATCATTATCTATAATGACTTATAAGGCTCTACTTTTGAGAAATACATAATGTCTTTATAATTCCTGTTTGATAGTTATAATGCCTAAGGGATAGTATTATAAAGCATTATAAAATGTACTTCATAGAAAGTGTTACCATAAAATCCTTGTGCGCTCGAATTGGGAGCGCATGCGTCACTCCTCGCCAATGTGCATTCTATTTTGGGCACTCTGTAATACATTGGTGAGTGAAGTTGGAATTTGGTTCACTTGTCTGTGACACGAGAACTTTCAATTCAATTGGAATAATTTTTTCGGAGTGTCTATTTGCACCTGGATGAGAATAGCCACACGGCAGCTAATCAGCTATTTACACCCACCCAAATCAATGACGTAAAGCGTAAGGATACAAAAGTTGATAGCTATGTGCCACAACGGTTGCAATGACTGATTCTATGATTGGTTCGACGAATGTTTAGGTTTGGGGATACCGTTGGGGTGAGTCTCTGGGGTGAGTCTCTGGGGTGAGTCTCTGGGGTGAGTCTCTGGGGTGAGTCTCTGGGGTGAGTCTCTGGGGTGAGTCTCTGGGGTGAGTCTCTGGGGTGAGTCTCTGGGGTGAGTCTCTGGGGTGAGTCTCTGGGGTGAGTCTTTGGGTTAGTGTTATTGTTAGGTCATGGTTTAAGTTTAGAGAGTATTCTCTTTTTGTAAATCATAGGGTGCTTACCATGTAATAGTCAAAGTAAATGTAGGTCAATGCAATTTGTATTGGGGTAGAAGTATTTGCACTTGGGTAGTTGGTCAAGGGACACCTGGGTGCAAATAGCATAGACAAATGGGCTATTTACACCACTGGGGAAAATGGCTTCTGCCTTCATTTCTTGTTCGTTTCGCTTCAGGATTCATCTTTGATGTCTTCAGTCTGTAATTTATGTTAAAAAGCTATAAATGTATTGATTGTTTGCCACACCCGTATAAATTATGGCTGTGTTAGATGTAAATAAGGACAGGTAGGGTGCATTCTTACTTCAATGGCTTTCTCAGATTTATCAACCTGTGATGAAATCTACACTCATTCCGACCAGGTGCAACAGTTTCATGAATCGCTGTGATCGTTTCTGAGAAGGTTTCGTGAATGAGGGCCATTCTCTCTCTCTCACACTTCCTCCCACACCCACCATCCTGAGTCCCTCTCTACTCTTCCTTTCCTTCACGTCGCCAGGATTAGGTCATTGATGACTGGGATGGCGCAAACCCAGCCCTGCCTCTCCATTCCCAGTGCATTGTAACAGAAGTCCATCAAAGTATCATTCACAACTGCTGGCATGGCATCAAAGGCAGTGAAACATACGGCAGGGTGACAATGTCCATGACAGCCTGCCGCACTTCTGTCCACGTTAGAGATTCTTTCTGTTGTTCTGATTGTTTTCTTTCATTTGTCGTCTTATTAGTCACATTCTACATGTTGCGGAAGTCTATGCAGGGAAATATTCCGGTCTAGTAGGTGATTATGTATTGCTGATTCTCACCAGGGAAGCTGAAAGGGGAAAGTCCGGACAACTGGGAATGTTGTTCCGGGCCCAGTCTTGACAGGGGCCCTAAATTTAGTTTTTGCACAGTCATTTTTCTTAGCGGGGGGCCCTAAATGTGGAGTTTTGTCCCGGGCCCACAGATTCCTGTCGGCAGCCCTGAGTCTATCCATTATATATCTCAGAGAACGGCACTGAGAGTTTTCAACACAGGCTCGTAATGTTAAGTTTGTGCATCCACATAGAACCCTATTCCATATCTAATATACTACCCACAGAGAGCACACTACTTAGGGAACAGGGTGTCATTTGGGAGGCATCCATCGTAGATTGGAAGATACAAGGAAAAAGTGTACACGGTGTCATGTCAGAGCATGACAATTACAGGAGGACTTTTGATGGGCTATTAAATCCTCTCTAGAATAAAAGCTGGCCCATGTGTAGGAGAACACTTCAAATGATCTGTAAACAAGTTGTTCAGTCACTCTCCATCTTTGGTAGGAGTATGTTTACAGCCTGTTTATCTTAACAGCCTGGGTGGAACAGAAGAATTTTATATATAGAGAAGCCAGAATTAGTGTACAACAATAGAAGTGAGAGCAGCTAATATACGCTTACTATTGACTGTTTCTGTGTGTGCATGCTCTGTCTTTGTGTAGGTGTTCTTACGCTGTATGAGCATTGCGCTGAGTCTACAGACAGGAAGAACCAGTCTACCTAGTGAACTTATACTAATACTACTATTAATATTAGTCTGAAATCTTACGTGGTCAGAGACATTAACACATTTGTACCACATTTTATGAACCATTTCAAACACAGTGCATCCGAAAAGTATTCACAGCACTTCACTTTTTCCACATTTTGTTATGTTACACAATTATTCCGAAACGGATTAAAAAAAAATTCCCTCAAAATTTTATAAACAATACCCCATAATGACAATGTGAAAGTGTTTGAAATCTTACCAAATTTATTTAAAATAAAAAACGAAAAAAGCACATGTACGGAAGTTTTCACAGCCTTTGTCATGACACTCAAAATTGAGCTCAGGTGCATCCTGTTTCCACTGATCATCCTTGAGATGTTTCCACAACCTGATTGGAGTCCACCGTGGTAAATTCATTTGATTGGACATGATTTGGAAAAGCACACATCTGTCCATAAATGGTCCCACAGTTAACAGTGCATGTCAGAGCACAAACCAAGCCATGAAGTCCAAGGAATTGTCTGTAGACCTTCGAGACAGGATTGTATCGAGGCACAGATCTGGGGAAGGGTACAGACAAATATCTGCAGCATTGAAGGTCCCAATGAGCACAGTGGCCTCCATCATCCGTAAATGGAAGTAGTTTGGAAACACCAGGACTATTCCTTGAGCTGGCCACTGAGCCAAACTGAGCAATCGGGGGAGAAAGGCCTTATTCTGGGAGGTGACAAAGAACCCGATGGTCACTCTGACAGAGCTCCAGCATTTCTGTTTGGAGATAGGAGAAACTTCTAGAAGAACAACCATCTCTGCAGCATTCCACCAATCAGGCCTGTATGGTAGAGTAGCCAGACGGAAGCCACTCCTCAGTAAAAGGCACGAGAGCCCGTCTGGAGTTTCTAAAAAGACACCTGAAGGTCTCTCAGACCATCAGAAACAAAACTCTCTGGCCTGATGAAACAAAGAATGAACTCTATGATGTGTCACGTCTGGAGGAAACCAGGTTACCTGGTCAACTGGCCTACAGTGAAGCATGGGTGGCAGCATCTTGCTGTGGGCATGTTTAAGATGCAGGAATTGGGAAATTAGTCAAGATCGACGAAAAGATAAGTGCAGCATAGTACAGAGAGATCCTTGGTGAAAACCTGCTCCAGAGCAGCTATAACTGCTGCCAAAGTTGCTTGAACAAAGTATTGAGCAGAGGCTGTGAATACTTACATAACATGTGCTTTCTTAATTTTTTTTTTTTTATAAATTTGCTAAGATTTCCAACACACTTCTTTCACATTGTCAATATGGGGTATTGATTGTAGAATTTCGAGGGAAATAATGAATTTAATCCACTTTGGAATAAGGGTGCAACATCACAAAATGTGGAAAAAGTGAAGCGCTGTGAATACACTCCATATGTACTGTACGTCAGCCTTGAATTCTATTTGTTTTTAGGTTTTTCCTTTTTTCTCCCATCTCAATTTTGCAAAGTATAAAGACGTCCTAGTCACAACACTAGCAAACTATGTGGCTTAATAGCCAGCGCTAACCAACTAGTTGCCTAAGTTGAGTCAGGTGATGTTAACGTGAAACCAAATGACCAGTTCACAAGCATAGACTGAATACTAAAAGTGAAGGAAAAATGACAACAAATATGATAAATCTTACAGCCAGCTATCTAGCAATCTAGCAGACCCGAGACAGTTAATGTCGAGATGTGCCTTCTGAAAACCTGTCTACCGATGCCGTTTTGGTTGTTAGCACATACTTGTGCCAAAAGGAATGAACTCTTCGGACTTCCAGCATAGTTTAGATTACAGGCGCCAAGGTCCCAACAGATTTGAGGCAAGGCCACCCAATTCAATTAGTAACCCCCCCTCGCCAAACACCCAATGAGAGACAGTTACACCTGTAGTTGAGTACCAACATGCATGTTCACCCAACTATAGACAAATTGTTCAATGAGCACAAAGTATAGTGAAAACCTCACTATAACCTCAACTGGCAGAAAGCTCAGCCAACCCAAACTACTAGAAGGCTGAATAGAGGTCATGTTCCAGCTTGCTGCCTGATGCAGGTGGTCCAATGTTTGGTCAACAGTTTTTTGTCCTTTTCTTTGAAGATTAACACCTGTTTTAGGAATAATTCATGTAAAATGTGTGATGGATTCAGAAAGGTATGTGCAGCTTTATCCTACTGACTAGGACATTCATTTTCAAATTAAAATGTTAATATTTCGAATTGCTGCAATTACCCAAAACGCTTTACTCATCTTTCCAGAGCTCACCCTCTTACTGAGCCGCTCTGCAAGGAAGCATGAACCACCACGCCCTCACAAATGTACATTAATGCACGCTCATGCATGGATAAGTGGTTGGAGATCAACATTATTTTCGATGAAAGGTGAAGTCTTAAGATGAGATTTTTGTGCTTACACTGTAAACATCTCAATGAACATCCTAATGAAATAAGGAGAACTATGAAAGGTGAAAAAACACACGTAAACACCTGACAAATTAATTGGTAGAAAGAACATTAGATTCTCGTTTACTCAACAACATTATTCATGTTGTTGGAACAGCGCTAGAGACTCTCACTGTCCCACAATCCTTACCGGGGTCAACACAACTGTGTATAGTTAATGCCTTCGTCTAACAGTTGGTCTGACTAATGGAACACAGTGAAGTACTTTGTTGTCCATAGCGTTGGCATGGAGATAAGGGACTATGGATGTCCTGTCCCTATGCCATACATTATCTCAGACCTTACTTTGACAAATCTGGTGAATGACACATAAGACCCCTGCAGCAATTTTCCTGAAATGTCACATAAAATTAAACATTTACAATAACATTGATTGACACTGGCGCTGTACTAATGAAATTGAAATAAAATTTGCAAGTCACAAGCAATACCGTGGGCACAAGCTGTCATTATCATTTCTCAACAAGTCTATCGATGCATACAGAAAAGAGCGGAACAATTTATAATAATAACATCAGCAATGTGACAGAGGAAAGGGCTCAATGAACAGAGGATCATTTCTAGGATCAGACAAGAATGAGGTGAGAGGGTGTAACATGAGTATGAAGAAGAGAAAAGGAGATGAGCGAAACTGTCGAGAACCTGAGGAAAGCAATTAAATACTGTTAATTGCTCTAATTAGCAAAGACGAACTGGTGTGGAGAAAGTCTAAGATGATGGGGTGGCTTTATTTCAGAGGACTCTGGGATGGACACAGCCTGTACAGTGCTGGCTTAAAACCAGATAGGAGAGAGCGGCAGCTTTCCTACTGATAGCAGAACAGCTGATAAAACATGGCGTCTATCGCCCGCTCTTCCTCACTCCCTTTGCAGCCAAAGAGAGCGGGGGGGGGTAAAGGGACATAGAGGGAGAGATTGGGAGATTAGAGGAAATGAGGGAGGTGTGGCACTAGTGGAATGACTGGGGACAGGACAGAGGCTGATTAGGAGGGAACGATGAGATTAATTAAATTACCACTTTCAGCCCTATGCTGTTACTATGTCTTAACGGCTCATAACAGTGGTACGCTACCACAGCGTGGCTTAAGATAGGTAATGCTGTATATAAAACTGAAGACATCAAGAACTACATTTCCTGTCTGAAATCAAATACGGCTCTGACTGAAAACCGCGCGGAAGCTCGCTTCCCACGCTCTCTATACTTCACTTTCATCAACTAAGCTCATTAGTATTGAATGGACACCTAGGAGATGAATCCACGCTGGATGGGAATGCTGCAGCCATCTTTTAGAGAACACTTACTGTACTCCCATGAGAGGACTGAAATGAGAAGATTAAGGAAACAACCACAAAAGTAAAGTATGGAAACTAAACCCCAACCTCTGTCATTTAAACGGTAGACCATTTCCATTTAAAAAACACATCAAGTTATTTTTATTCATGAGATGACCATATACTTTAACTAGTAATGATGCACTGTTTTAGAAGGTGGAGTTCACCTTTTCGTAAAAAGAGTTAAACACATGTACGTAGTTTAACTACATATTAGACTTTATCAAAATATGAAGGAGCATATCTTTATATTTAATAATTTAAAACATTTATGGAACTATTAACAACTTAACCCTTTAAACCTTTTAATACATATAACCACTTAAAAGCAGTAAAAGAATGATCTGTTTAAGTGAAAAAAATTAAAGTTATCAAAGCAGTGCCTTCAATAGTGATTTATACACTTATAACCTGGGCTTTTCACGCAGTGTAAACTCAATTTGTGACGATTACACATTGCTGTAAACACCTCTTACATTTACATTCTATATTTTAGGAATTTATTCACAGTGATTATCCAGAGTAACTTACATTGAGCGCATAGATTTAAGAGGAACTATGTGAAACAACCACAATTCAGTAGTAAGAGCACTCAATATCTGACACAGTGAATGGGCGAAAACAATGCTATAGAAGGATAATACAAATAAACATAAAACAAGACAGAGGTGGTGAACCTGGTCCAGAAACCCTGCACAGTCACCTTGTTTGTGGACTTTTCATCAGCTATTAAAGACACTTCACTGACCATGTTCGAAAATAAAACGATACATGGTTTGTACCTACACAATATACACTATCAATGTTGACTATCATAGGCCAAAGCTGATTGTGTGCAGACAAATTACAAACAATCGTTGCAGATGATCTCTCAATTGTGGAAATGTGCTCCTGCATAGTGTGGCGTGTGTGTCTGTATGATGTAGTGACTTGTGTGCAAAAGGGGTGGATTGCCAAATGAAATAAGATGTAATTAGCAACAATAATGGCAGTGCTACTCAAGCCATCGGAGTGCAGTCATGATAGCTTGGTCCGCAATCGTGTCTAGTTTTCTGCTGAGCCCTAGATATGAGCTGCCTGTGGCAGGGAGAGAATATGATAACACTGGCTGGCTTAATGACTACAGGCTGCCATGCTGGCTCAAGTTCACACTTCACAGCTCAACTTTCACTTTAGCAAGGACGCCTCTCACTCACCTTGTAGGACTACCGGAACTTTTTTTTTAGATCAAAGTCAAAGAGATCTTTTTTCGGGGCAAAACCTCAATGTTTTAGCAACAAGTGCATGAAATGAGTCATACTTGCACATGAAAACACCAGTGTGATTTCAGTCTGTATGCAGTACCTACCTCTCGATGATGTCAGCGATGACACAGGCAAACATCTGCAGACCCTCTGGGAGCTGTAGAGCCACTGGAGAAAAGAAAAAAACTATCAGACAGAATAACCAAGCCAGGCTACATGTACAGTCTGAAAGGGCTGGATATCTACACTGAATTTCCGAATCGATTTGATTCCGATACACAAGGTCTCAATTCGATTAAATTGTCGATTCGATTATATTGCCGATTCTTATACATTTCCGATTCGATATCAATTAGGTTAAAGATATTTCAATTACACCTTTGGCTAAGCCCCGCCCCTTTTAGTTACTGTTGCTACGTCCGACAACTTCATCTGGGCTCTGGTTTGGTATCAACATGGCTTATGCTGTAACAGCTCTTCCTGCTGAAATTTTATGAAACTTTTATAAAGCAGCAAATAAAGTGTCCGATAGAAGTAGGCAAAATGGGCTGCAATATGCGTTTGAAGGCTCTATTCAAGACATACATCCCAATAGAGGCAAAAGCATACCGGTCACAGTCAAAAAATGAACCACCGCATATCCTACTAATCGAGACGGAGGCTGAGACTAACAATATCAAGGAGCAACACACTTCATGCAAAGCTGGGTAGGTCTCTATTCACTTCTATAATCGTTATTAGAAAGCAAACGGACTACGCGAGTATAACGTTGTATTTATTAGCAGCGTGTGTTACCGTATCAACAACCGGTACGCTAGGTAACGTTAACTTTAGCTGACACTTGTCAGGATTTGACTTCGGTTTTGGAAAGGGAAAAAAATGGACACCCCCCTCCAACCTCTCTGGGAAACACGTATCTGTGTTACAAATGCCCCAGGCACAACGTTTAACCATATTTTTGATAAAACTACGACGTAATAGCCTGCCAAGTCCAAAAGTATGAGACTCCTGTGTTAAAGTCAATGGAGCGCTGTGAAAAAGTGTCGGACCTCTGTGGGAGCTCGTTCTTGGCTGCGCTGTGATTGGTCAATCTACATTCTAGGGTGTGGCTTAGCCGAGAGGTCGGCAAATTGATAAGCCTGACTAATTATGTCCGATTCTGAGTTTTCAAAATAATTATTAAATCGGTCTTTTTGCTCGCAGATTATGGAAAATACTTTTTTTGGAGGAAGAACATCCTCTAGTGTTACAAATATATAGCAAACTACCAGGAAACTGTGTGCAGCCCATCTGTCGTGAGCTGCTCCTTGTCACAAGCTGCAGCATCTAAAGTCTCGAGGACGTTTTGTGGCTGCAGAGGCTAAATAGAATGAAACTGACCTTTCAGGGTAGAAATCCAATCAAAGCGCCACATGGTTGATATTAGGCTAGAATTGTGGGTAGATGTTTACTGCTTTCGTTCCAAGAGAACTGTTCCTTTTTTTTAATCAACCTAAACTTTTATACTATATGCTCTTTTCCAGATTGGGAAGCAATCAGGTTAACTAGTATGCACCTGTCTAATTTAATTTTTATGCATATTGCACATTTTCTGTTCGTGCAATTAACCTAATTTCACTACAGAAATATTACTGTGTCCTTCAGTTATTTGATAAATCAAAATGAAATTGCTGATCCAAACACCCTATTAATTATAAATGAAAAATGGAAATTGTCAGGGGTGCCTAACCTTTTTCATACGACTGTATCTATCAAATGCTTTTTACCTCAGATATATCTATAACTTTACTCCAGTTGTGCAGCACCAAAACCGATCGGTGAAAATTTTAACTATCATAATGCACAGACTAAAGGATTTGCGGCAAAACCAATAAAAAAAGGTTTTGTTTTAGAAAAAAACTTGTAATAGGAAAAGTTAAATGACATAAAAATCTTACTATGCACATCATTAATATGATTTACCAAATAAATAAATATGAATAAAAATAAATCGGCTGACTACTTATGATCTGCTGTTTTGGTCTCCCAATAAATCGGTAATCGGTATCGGCTTTGAAAAATCATAATCGGTCGACCTATAGTTACAATACCAATTTGTTCGGATATAAAAGAGATTCTCAGAGAACTTACGCTATAAATTGTACAAGCAAGAAGCAACCCTCAAATATTTTTATTATGCACCAGGTTAATTGTTGCATTAACAATTCACCACCAAACTGTTGCATGAAAGTATTTTTACTTAACATGACTTAAATTTGACAGTCATTGACAAATTACTGCAGTCATCAACAAAATATAGTGCAACTGTAGACTACAGCCAGCGAGTAGTGACCATGTTGAAGAACATTGTTGTAAAAAAAACCTATAGTCTTGTAAAAAGTATACAATGGTAAACAATGAAAAAAGCCCTCTCTTTCTGGACATCAAGGTGTATATGCATGAGGACCTCAAGAATTATTAACTGCCTCTTCAGAAAGTGTGAGCTAATCTAATTTTGTTGTGTGAACAAACAAGGGAACTTAGATCAGTATTATTTTGGACACCTATGATATGAGCCTGGGTCATTTTACCATGGGTCACCGCTTATAAGGGCTGATTATTTGGCTAGATACCTGTGTAAATGTAGCTATGTTCATAGCTAGACGACAATAACAAGCCAGAATTCTCTCATCAATGCTGTATGGGCGTATATCGTTGCGAGAGCCTCAGTTTCTTTTTTGGGCATGCATAGAATTGGATGGCCACCTCAAACCAAAGGCATTCTCCAGTGGAATTTGTTTTGGATCCAACACTGTTGCAGATTGCTTAGCCCTGTCTGGGTGATGTCTCATTAAATGGTTTTGGAGATTTGTGGAATTTCCACAATACTTCACTCCCATTTTGCATAACTTACACATGGCTTTGCGTTTGTCCAGTTCTTCTCGGTCTCTATAGTTTTTAAATCCGAAATGAATCCAGACATCTGCCTTTTTGCCTAGTGGTGCCTTCAGTGACACAGCTTCTGCCAAGTTGATTAGTCTCATGTCTAGCATGTCGAACGAGATCTTGCGATAAAAGCTTCACGCATCCATGCGAAAAGACAATTAAAAGATTGATTTCAGGATTTTATGAATCGATATCAGATCGCTCAAACAAAGATCAATTTTAATTGGGGAATGGATTAAATCAACCCAGCCCTACAGTCTGAGGTGAGCAGGAAAACCGAACCAGGCTACATGTACACAGGCTACATTTAACCGAACCAGGCTACATGTACACAGGCTACATGTAACCGAACCAGGCTACATGTACACAGGCACATTTGGAAGTGACAGCGCACGTGTTAGTCAATGTATCCAAGAAAACATAGACATGGTGTTTCTTATGGTATTACAGAATCAATTAAAGAGAGGGAAAACTGAAAAGCACATTTTCTACCATTAAGTTTCTCTACTGTTAAATTACTGTTGTCTTATCTTACTGAGAGAAGCACTATGTTGTATATGTAAGTGTACAAGCTCCGCTCCGTCTTTACGCCTCGCTCTTCACCCAGCAATCCATTAGTGCCGACCTTTCTCCACAACACCTGTCTCTCACAATGACAGCAGACAGCTTTATGAGTCACACACGCAAAAGCAACAAACACACTAGTGCTGTAATATATGCATGAAGAAAAGTCGTGACTAGTTTGATTGTTTTGTAGCCATCAAATCACTCATATCAGCAAATACCCATATGCACTACATCAGATCACCCATATTACATTTACAATTTAGTCATTTAGCAGACGCTCATGTTTAAAGCGACTTACAGTGAATACAGGGACATTCCCCCGGAGCAACTTAGGGTAAAGTACCTTGCTCAAGGCCACAACTACATTTGGGTCAGGCAAGAATTGAACCGGTAACCTTCAGACTACAAACCTGACACCCTAACCACTGAGCCATCTGTGCCTCCATTTGTACAACATTGATTTCTATTGTAATAAACGACAAACGGCGGCACATTTATGGTTTATCGTCCCAGCTCTAAAATACACACACCAGCAGACAGCCCCCAATGGATTCAAGTATGTTGTCTCTTCTCATGCAGCAATAAAAAAGCATGGAGAAATGGATTAAATCACTGTGAAATGGGAATGAAGCCATAACACAAAGGAAGGATCGGTCCTGCCGCAGATGTGAAAGGCTGAGAACAGCGCGTTTCCGGTAGGAACTTATCCGAGTGTGACACCAGCTAAGACTAATCAATATAAAATGCTTTTATGAGGAGGTTGATGCAGTGCCAGGGTTTAAATGTAAAATATCACACTTCTTTGAATGATGTAGGAACTTTCAAAAATAAAAAATAATAAACACACTAAAATGGGGGCTTAAAAAATACATTTGCAATTACAGAAGTGGCAGAATGTAGCTTTAAAACTTTAGGCTACAGCTGCTAGTGACCTTATCCAGATCATTAGACTAACAGACCAAAGCATCCAGAGGTCCTCAATCCGTTTTGATATGCATTCATATATCTTTTGGAGTCCTACAAACTTAAGTGATCATTAGGATTTTATATAACTTAAGAGAAGGTTGTGTTAAACTCTAGCACAGCTTACTTGTATAGTTTGAGTAATGGCTTAACGTGTTTAGTTTGAGCTACAAGAGTTATTAACAAAGTAGGGTTTTTCTTTTACAGTAACATTCAACTATCGAATTCAGGTCTATTAAGTAGAACACTGATCACTGTGACCTTGCTAGCACTGGTTCAGTTTTGCTAAACCAAACGTCTTCTAATCTAAACATCGAAGTCAGTTCCAATAACTGCTGCCCTTTTCTCACTTATTTGGCTTTGCAATTTAAGTTCTTGATACTTATTGTGTTTTTTGTTAATAAACACCCTCCAAGGCCTTGAATGAATGCACAGTCTCCGTCCCTTTACAGTTATTAAATCAGTACCATTCACCTCAGAAAATCCCAGTCTGGGCTTACAGAAATAAACATGTACAGCTTCATAAAATCTGCTACTGAAATGGAATATATCCCATGGGAAACTTTACTAAAAGAAATTGTCAAAAGAAGTATGCGGTAGACCACAACTAAACCCATTTCTCAAACAGCTAAGCCTACACAGTAACAACTCCTAAAAAACAATTTCTAACAAACCATTAGATACAGGGGTAATAGATTCTATCAAAACTACTCATTGATGTCAAACAGCTGACAGATCTTTCCGTAGGCAAATGTACAACTTGTGTAAAATATTTTAGCGGCAGAATAATAATAATAAAATGATAGAAGTATGACCAAGATACAAACATCTACATTTGATTTTTTACATTACTTTCAGAGCTAAGGAAAAATCCCTCAAATTTCTCTCTTGACCTTTAGAATCTTAGGAGGACCTGAGCCTTTGGAATAAACCTTAGAATCGCATGGCCTGATGACTATTAAATGCCCTGGTCATAAATCCATTGTTCCATTTCTTTGCCTAAACTCTCGACAAAGTCTACATGGTACCTGACCTTAAAAGTTGATGTACTATTGTAATTGTAACCCTTCACAAGCAGAAGAGTCCCGGCCATCCCTCAGTCCAACTCCTTGGTTTCTTCCTAGGTTCCAAAATGACTAGTGTTTTTCCTTGTTACATTCAATCAGTTACTTACTGTTGCTTGCTCTTTGGGGTTTTAGGATATAAGTACTTTGTGACAACTTGACAAAAAATGATTTGATAGTTTTAACTGATTGCATTACAATGCACACTGTTACAGATTTTAAAATAAGAAAAAATAAATCTCTCTGCACATCAAGCACTTGCCTTATCCTTGTACAAATTGGATATCCAGAGCTGTTGTCTAGGAAACAGACTGATGTCCTTATGTTGGCGTGGTTACATATTGTGCTATGCATGCTTATGTCAACCTCAGCATGAATGGATATTTAGCCTTTTTTCACTCAAAGGGGATTATATTAGCGTGACATTTCATATAGCGTAAAGCTGTTCGTCCACTGTCCCCTAAATTGCAAATCTCCTTTCGTTCTATGTCATTTGCAGTAATTGAAGGTACACTTTAAAGGTTTTCCTCCATCAAAGCGAACATTCTCCATTCACAGTGCGTGCTAAGATCAGGGCTGGCTCTACCAGACAGATGGAGTTGAGCCAAGCGTCTGCAGGGAATGGGGGCGTTTTTGAATCCACCTTAGATACAGCGAGAAGAGGGTGTTAACCAGTTTTTACTAATAGAATCAATGCCTACAGTGAATGGGTACTTCTATGTTGCTAAAGATTGAAGTAGGCTTTAATACGTTAACCTGGGGAAGTAGAACACTGTGTGTTATACAGCTAAGAAAGGAAACTGCAACACAACCGTATGGAAACAATGAATAAGACAAGATATATTTTTCCCAGGCTAAGACAGAGATAGAAAGGATGGTCCTGAAGTGTGATGGAGGGAAGACAGAGAGAAAGACCAGAAGAGTCTTCCTAAAGAAAGGTTACGGGATCACTGGGCGCCCATCCATGTAGACAGATAGGTCATTAGCCCGGAAAGGGCGATTTTATTAACAGAGAAAGGTTTCTGAGCTTCACCACTGCCCTATCTGACAGAAGCTAATAGCTCTCTCAATATGGTCTCAGTGTGAAAGGTGTAGCACTGGCTCCACACGGGTAACACAAGCATGAATGTGTAGCAGTTGTAGATGTACCTATGAGCAGAAAAGTTACAAATCTAACAGGAGCAATAACACAAATTTACAGCCAAGATGCTAAAAGCTCTGAAACGGTCTGCCTTGGTCAGCAGACGTGATATGAAGCATGGTGTCACCGTGCACGTCTGTGCTTGTGGGCGTGTCATTCACCCCCCCCCCTCACTCGGTCAACGATTAGTTGGAGTGTGAGGCTTTCAGCCTGTGCATGGTCTGCTGTCGTGATGTAAGGAGTAACAGCAGGTAGGTGCACAGAGATATAAAATGCTTGTACCTTCAACTGGAGAGGCGCTCTGCTCTCGTGGTGTTACCACAAAGTGGAGTTACTGACTGGGATATGTCCACAGAGATGTGGTGGGGCGAGAAGGTTTAGTGTGTGAATGGAGAAAAGGGTGGCTGAGGAACTGAAGAAAACAAGTTATTTTCCATGTTACCAATCCTGTGCAGCTTGGCTGAGCACTGACATGTACCGTAGCAGATTTGAACAGGGAAGAGAAATTACTGTATGTACATCTGTAAAAAGTATAGTTAAGTAACCGTAGCCCTCTAAGTAAGAAAACAACCACAACTGTGTCACGGTGGCCATGGTTCATATCGTTCTAGCGATGCGGGTACCTTGTCACTTGGTTTGGCGCCTGTGAATTCAATCAGGATTGTATTGTTGATGAATGTGTAACCTCCCACGCATGTATCAACTTAAGGTTTCTGTGTTGAAGGATCTACATTCATATGAAGACTGGAAAACCATGTGTATATTTGTGTTTACTTCCTATAGGAAAAATTATGTAAAAAAATGAATTACTCTTTTGTTACTACAAGGTAAGACAGTAAATAAACTACCATTTATGCCAAATATTGCTACCAGAAACTAGACTAAAACTACAAAATGATTTTAAATTATACCCATTCTAGTGTTTCCATTCCGGCTGCATATTAACATTGTTGGGGTTAACGAGTTACAAAGTAACGGATTACAGTAACGATACAACATTTTTGGGTAACGAAGTAACGCATTAAATATCAGTATCTAAACTACTTTACTAGACTATAGGAATGCGCTTTCCTCCGTTACCCAAGCGGTGTTTGCCTGTGTGTAAAGTTCTGATCTGTTTAAGTGGTGCGTGCATGCGTCCTGCCTGTGTGTGCGTGCTTGCCTGGGCACTGTTGCCAGAGATCGATTTGAGTGACATAGGGGACATACTAAAACACGCTTAACGTGAAAAAGCTTAACGTGGTTTAATGTACCTAAACAACGATCAATCATCACCAAATTTCTCATGGCCATATCTTGTCATGAACACTTAAGCCTGTCAAAATAACTAAACCCCCGAAAGCCAACGATTAAAGAAGGTGATTTAATGTACCTAAACAACGATCAATAGTAACCACATTTCTCTCTCATATTGCTCATCATAACCACTGAAAACTATAAAAACAACTAACCCAAATTTCAATTATTATGGGCGTTATCAGACGTTAAGCCTTTCTGCTTCATTACAGCCTATTGATTTAATGTAGCCTACCTAAGCAACGAATTTGGGTTAGTTGTTTTTATAGTTTTCAGTGGTTATGATGAGCAATATCAGAGAGAAATGTGGTTAATATTGATCGTTGTTTAGGTAGCCTACATTAAATTATGTTAAGCCTTTTCCTCGCCATAGGAGCCAATGAAGAAGAAAAAGTTAACATGAGATTACTTCTATAATCGTTGGATTTCGGTTTAGTTATTTTGACAGGCTTCAGTGTTCATGACATGATATGGCCATGAGAAATTTGGTGATGATTGATCTTTTTTAGGTACATTAAACCACGTTAAGCTTTTTCACATTAAGCGTTTTAGTATGTCCCTGACATAGCTGCTGGTGGAAAGGAGAGAGGGAATATATGTATACGGTCAATGAGATGGAGACGGAGACAGGTGATTTCGGCCAGTGGCGATGTTCACATTACTTTCAGTTTATTGGTCGAAAGGACAAAAATATTTGTGTGCAACCTGTCTAAGCATTTGTCAGCCAGGCATGGCAATACAAAACTTGTTGCGTAAGATCATGCTTGCCGGTCTATGACAAGTGGATAGGGTTCATTGTAGAAGACGTGCATTCCCTTCCCCTGTCGAACATTGAGATGCCCAGGTTTAGAAAAATACTAGATAAAATGCCCGCGACTCGCAAGCCAACGACCGACAGGAAAACATTTTCCCATTACCTGGACAAGTGTTATTCCGATATGGAATCGAAGCGCAAAAGAATTTAAGTACCTGGATCATGTGTCTACCACCGCGGACATTTGAGATGACGGCAACACACAATAATTCTTTAATAGGTTCAAGTGTTTGTGACTTGGTACAGTATGTTAGCACCTCTGGAAGCCACATCTCCAGGAGGCAGATGAAAGCGAGCTAAGGGGAAAATATTTTTTTTAGGATGACGTGCATTTTCTGTTTCCTTTTTATGGGCTTAAGTGTAAATTAATTGGATAAAGTGATCTTTATTTTTATATTTTTCATTAACCAATTTTTTTGCCATGAATCTAATAAAAAGCTGGTTTTGTTCTCAGGAGATAAGTTTTGTTCTCATGTTTCCCAAAGCCTATGTTTTGAAACTTTTCGTTGACCCCATTTTAAAAAGGACCTACCATAGACTCCTTTATTCTGTTGTTAGTGGATTTTACAGTGAGACATATTTCTTTGTGCAGACAGAGATATTGTTCTTTCATATGGTTTTACATGCCATTTTGTATATACAATAAACACAATGCAGACAGGCTAAGTGATGATAGGGCTATGATGTTTGTCCATGAAGCTACACGCTAAATCAAGAAACAGGAAAGTAATAAGTAGTGAGGTACTTTAAAAAACAGTACCTAGTGAAGTAATCTCATTACAATTTACAGACAAATTTCCCAACACTGCATATTAAAGCCTGGGATGATTTAATGCAAGCTTACAGTTTCAAGATGGATTACAAGGCTTAATTTTTCACAAGTTGTCTAATTAATCCATAGTTAATTTTATACTTAAATCATTTCAGAAGGTTATGTAAAACAGGAAAATATGCACAAATAAAAAAGATTTACCCCCCCAACACCCCATCCATCCACCCAGCCCAATCCACTCATGCAACCCCCTCAGAATGCCTAAATTGTATAAAATGGGCATTGTGTGCACATTGATAAACACTGTAGAAGCACAACTCGTCAATGTCCTCATTGAAATTCCTGTTCAAACTGCAATATATGCACTGAATTGTGTAGGAAATTGTTCTCTGATCTAAAACCTTTTTACAATTTAATATATTATGAAACTCATGTTCACTGAAAAAGTAGTACTATTTTCACTCTGTGAAATTCTAGTGTACATTTAAGCTTCTCCCAGATTGTAAAAGAAAAAGCGGTAGGCAATGATATAATTCCGAAAAATTTGAGCTTCAAAAATACTACAGTTCATCAATGGTGAAATGGTGTAGCTGGAGGGGAAATCTAGAGGGCAAATATATGAATGCTACTGCTAACCTTTTGATTATTTGTGATGCTGTCCTGGGAAGAGCTTTGAGAGACAAACAGTTGTTGTTGTCTGTTTCCCAGCCCTGAGGGAACATTGTCATGATTCCTCTGACACGCAAGGTTGTGTTGTGTCTCACCCCGCTTATTTTCAGTTTGCTGCCTTTCTCTTTCACAGGTACATTTCATTGTGCAAGGCTGAACAACTGAGTAAGGACCATTATAGCTACAAAAAAAACAAGATCGAGAAAAATACAAGGACAGCATACAAGAGAAGAGAGGTTGATAAAGCCAGTGGTTCGCTACATAGCTACTTGTTTCTGTTTGCTTTTTCAGATTAAAATTATTTTTCTATGTAACAATCCGAAAATAGATGAAGGCAGTCTGCGCTCTTAAAGAGACCACTTTTAGGAAAAAATCTGTTACCGGTGCGTACGTATCAAATAATTGATGACCTCTTGATCATGTGACCTGTAATTGGGCCTTCAATATGACAACTGTGTTTTTGCTGCTTTACAATGACGATGGCCTGACTGGTCGAAACATTTGTATAATTTTTCACTTTCTCGCACTTTAGCTTTGGGCATGTTAATAAATATTTGGTGCTAATCAAAAACCTCTAACCTTTGGACTTGGTCCTTTTTTTGTCTGAGTGCGAGTCTCTGTAACAAACCAACAAGTCCTAAAATTGCTTCTAATAACTTCTCGTTTCAGAACACAATTGCTGTTTACATTCCATTAAATTCTGAAGTTTATTTCAAGTGTTTATTGTGAAAGTCTGAAATGTTCAGTCCAAGCTGACATGTTTTTAAGCATCTAAGGTAACTTCAGCACCAGCTCTTCCTTTCTCTTGTTTTTATTCTTAACTGTA
>JACXGM010001148.1:43854-58322 GCA_016801145.1 Umbra pygmaea
TACTAATGACTTCGAGGTCGCAGCGCTGTCGTCATCTGTTTAACACGCTTCTGGCACGCCTATATCAGATACACCGATGTGATTGGTGCAGCTCGGCTACAAGGGCATAGTTAATGAGCAGAATTACTCGGTGCCAGAGTAACTTGCTGAGCAAATTCAAACTGTGCTCTCGCGAGAACTCTGGATTTCCAGGGTACTTCAGTACTGGGACTAGGAGAAAAAAAGTTAAGGCCTGGCCAAGGTCCTTACACTAAATTAAACTCCACCAAAGCGACTTGCAGTGCGCAGGCGCAAAATCAGAGGCCATGTTAATGCAGAATTACACTTTTTTCTAATGCTGAAGAATAATTAAATACACTGATTGAAAGTTGAAATTGTTCATTTTTGCCTTTTTCAGAGAAGGATAATTTGTTTTTCTGATTGAAATGGTCTTGCTTCAATCTAATTCATTCTATGCAAAATGCTAAAAATTGAATGTCGTAAATGTTGCCAATAATATGTTAAAAAACATTTTTTCCCGCATTAAAGTGAAACTGAGGGTTTGGTGAGAGAACCAAATTATCCAGCTGTAATGCATATTGCATCCTCTTCAGGTATTATAATGAGTTGTAAAAATAAGTTGTGGATCTGTCTATTGAGCAGTCAGGATGGTTTTAAAGTATAAACAATAACAAGGTTTATAACAAGGTCTTTGAAAAACAAGGTTTCCCATCTCCAGTTCAATTACAAGTATCAACTATGATAAACAGACATATTATGGATACAAGTATGACAAAATTGGAAAACAAATCCTAATTACTCAATGAATAATGACAGATGCTTTTTTCTAACGCTTGTCTTCACTGTTGATCAAGAACAACCACTACAATATCTTTCAGATTTTATTACTGTAACTTATTTATAAAAATATTGTTATATTTCAGACATCATTATAGGCCTATTTCCTGCACTTCAGAGCACTGAGTACACCCACGTCATTTATTAAAGAGCAATGTGCAGGTTGAATTGATAACTGAATTAATACTTCATATAATCGGAAGAGATCTTTTAAAAAACACATATGTAGGAATTGCTATGTTATACAAAACATAAAGCATGATTTTGATGAAACTGTGACCCATTATAAGCCAGGCCCTGTCCGGCTAGCAATGTGTCATATGAGGTAGGCAGAGGCAAATATGAGCTGCACTCTGCTCTCTCATTGTGGCTGTCGATGTAGTTAGAGCAGTGGTGAGAGACAGTGCAAAATAGAGAGAAAGTCTTACAGTAGCCATAATCATAAGAGCTTGTTTTCGTCATCACCGTCCATAGTAATTTGAGCATGAATTTACCAGACTTCCTCGTGTTATGTCACTTCTGGTTGGTCACCTTTAAATATTGTTTTTGGCAGTTATCTATTTCTTTAATCTAGTTGTTTATCATTAATATACACTATGCTATATTGAGGTGTCCAACCTGCACATTGCTCTTTAAAGTATAACGTAGGTAAAATCTTTAAAAATGCAGACTTCTAAAAGCTAACGTGACATCTGAAGTTTTGCATTGAATTCTGGATCTTGTATTTTAACTGAAATCAGATACAGAAGCCCCCAACCTGTACTCTCGGTTGTTTTTTAAAACAAACAAACAGGGAAAGCAATATACATTACATAAATCACTCTAGGGTAACGTTGTTAAATACTATATTAAATATTGGTATTTACTCTGGAATTGTCCTTTAAGATTAAAATGTTTGTGAAGGGTCACCTAAAATCCAAAATGTAGAAAAATAAATGTAGGGTAAGAATGCTTGAATTATTGTAAGTTAATACAAATTGGGCAAAAAACAAAGACACTGTATGCTTCCATGCAATTGTTTATAAACAAATGATCTAATTACTATTTATTTACTGTAAAAACAGATTTAAACTGGCTCAAATTTCTCTGGTGCTGTCTAAAGGGAGAAATACATCAGTGGTGTAAAAATTACTTATTTAGACAGAAATCTATGATGGGAACAATCCAAAAAAAGTTGTATTTTTTTCAAAATAATTGTAGTCTCTTCAGATAATCTTTATTAGGCATTTATGTAATAATTGTGACAGGTCTAATTATCAGATGCATTTGAATTTAGGGAAACCACTTGAAGCATTCTTTGTGTCGATCTATTTCAATTGCTTTTGTTTTATTTGTTCGTTGCAAACAGCTGAGTCTGTACATTTTGACAATAAACCTGATTTGCAAAAGAGGGTTAAATAATTTTGATTGCAATTGTATATAAACAGGTCATTTAATGTTGAGGATGCCTCATGAATGATGGTTACACTTGTACACTACAGCGAGATTGTCAAGAGACAGGCCATTTCATGTCTACTGACAGGTTGATATGGATGGCTGGCCCCCGCGAGACTACCTAGCAGGTCGCCTCATCCCCAGGCTATTGAGCACAGCAGGTCTAAGCCTGGCATTTCAACTACTACAAGTTACTCTTCATGGGAGTGAACTTAATGAGTAAAGTTTGTCAGCATTTCATTTCAGCAAACAGCTAACCGTCAAGGTGTGGCCCTCAAAAGTAAGAGTCAATATTCCACTAAATGGATTTGGCTGTTCCTGCACAAAATACACATGTTCCACCAAAGCTTGGTAGGTACTTTTAGTGGCTTTTTCATAACATTACAGGTCCTTCTCAAGAAATTAGCATATTGTGATAAAGTTCATTATTTTCCATAATGTAATGATAAAAATTAAACGTTCATATATTTTAGATTCATTGCACACCAACTGAAATATTTCGGGTCATTAATTGTTTTAATACTGATGATTTTGGCATACAGCTCATGAAAACCTAAAATTCCTAGGTGCCACTGATAATGTGACGTGACCTGCAGCACTCCACACTCCACCATTGAGGAGCGGTCGGCTCGGCTCACCCCCTTTCAAAATCTGACTAAAATCTTTTAAACTGACCTTTGTCGATCTGAAATTAAGACAGATTCAGCAACTGTATGGCCCATTTCTCACTTCAACTGCTTTCAGAAACACCTTTCAGTTAACTATTTTTGCAAAATGAGATCGTATTCAGAACGAGACACCATTAGAGAGTCTGCTTTGAAATTCGGGAGCAGACAGACCCATGTGACGCATTTGTCCAATCAGCTGCCATGTGTTGCATTTGTCACACTCATCCCGCTTGTCATTTCTGGTAAGTGTTCAAACATAGGTGTTGAAAGTGGGCACAACGGTAGTACATGTAAGTGGTTTGTGCACATTAGCAGTGCACCAATTAAACGTGCGTCGCACACACGCTTCGAACCGAGACAAGCGAACTGAACGGTTCAGATGTATTTTCATGAACCGTACCACCCCTAGTATTCATTTATCCAGGAAAGGCTCATTGAGATTTGGATTCAATTTTTTTTCAGAGCGTCCAGGCCAAGACAAGCAGCCGCAAGCCATTATCATAACAACAAAAGAAACTGAAAACATAACATCACAAGATTATCCCAACATAATAAAATCATATAAAGAAATTCTCAGTGGATCTAAATTTATAAATTCTGATAAACAGCTGAGGGCTAGACTGCTCTAGATCTCTTACTACTAGGCTCTTAATGCATATACAAATGTCACTGACATCACTAAACATAAAGATAGATGAGTCATCTCTAAGTTAGATCCATAAGTAGTTGGACAGTAACAAATTTTATTTTTCTTTAGTATTCATCACATTAGATTTGACTGTGTGCCCTTTCTGTCTCCCCCTACCTGTCTCGTTTAAAAAACAAAATATAATAAAATAAAAATGCATTGGTAACCATTTCACAATAGCAATGAGCTAATGGCCATATACAGTTGTATGCAAATGTTTAGGCACCCCTGACAATTTCCATGATTTATATTTATAAATAATTGGGTGTTTGGATCAGCAACTTCATTTTGTTCCATTAACTGAGGGACACAGTAATATTTCAGTAGTGAATTATTTATAGATAAAAATCATGGAAATTGTCAGGGTCAGGGGTGACTCAACTTTTGCAGACTACTATAGCAGACCCCGATGTGCATTTTGCTAAATTAAATAAATCTGCAAGGACATGGGGATTACAATTACAATTAACTGCTTTCCTCAGGGGTAACTGATTATTCACCATGCTTGCTCAGATATTCAATCAACTTTTCGATTACCAGTCAAATCTCTGACCACTAGAGTACCTGACAGAGTAGCAGTGCTGGCTGCGTTGATGTTAAACATCTCACTGACATTCAGATGTGCCCGATACTATTGCAACCAATTATTTCCTTTAAATAACCATTTTCTCTGAAATGTTTTCAAATGTAAAATCTTTTGTCATCCATACATGAATGTCTTTAGTTTGCAGTGGAACAAAATCAAAAGAGCAGTGAAAAGAACGGAATTCTTGCTTATTTTTAATAAAGACATTCTAAAATGGTCTGGAGAATATTATTACAGTAATACCCTATAGAACAGGTGTATTCAAATCTTACCCTACGAGGTCCAGAGCATGCTGTTCACCACATCATTAAATGCGTTCACCTGGTGTCCAAGGTCTAAATGAGTCACAGGTTAAAATGTTGGCCGCTACTGGAAGATTGACCCAAAAATGAAGAGAACAATTGTTTGACTGGTGGAGAATAAACCAAGGAAATCTACAAAACAGATCAAACTGATGTTTTCAGCTCAAGTTGCAACAGTTCCAAATCACACCATCCGTCACTGTCTAAATGAAAATGGCTCCATGGTAGAAAACCCAGAAAGACCCAACTTCCAAGAGACAAACACAAAGCCCTAGTGGAAAAATTAAGCTTTCCAAGATAACACCAACACCAAGCAGCTAACTGATGTTTTTTGGTTGCTTTGCTGCCTCTGGAAAATATTACATGAAGTGTACATCCAAATAGGAACTCAAAAAAGAGAAATAGGGAGCACATCCAAAATAAAGAATGATTATCTGGCCAACATTAACGCATATGCATTTCGGTTAAAACGCTTTCCTCAGAGCAACCTTAATCCTTATAAGATTAAGGGTTCCAATATGTTTATCTGTAAAATTTTTATTTGTTTTACTATTTAAAGTAATATGTTGTCAATCAAAAGCAAAAAAAAAATATATTCAATGTGAAATAAAGAATACCAAGCATGCCAAATACTTTTGTCAATTTCCACCTAGTTTCTTGAATAAAGTGGAAGTGTCCAAATACAGGACATTCAGCCTCATCTAATCTGCTCCAATCTGCTGTTCCTCAAACACACTAACTGGACAAAGGACAACCACACTACAAGTATGCAATACAAAAACATGTCACTTCGTGGTTTGTCAAAGCTGTAGTGGTAGTGTGCAGTAGAGACACGCGGTTTGTTTTTACAGACGGGCAGATGACATGACGAAAAATAATATTTTAATTAAATTCGGGTGGGTGGCGGTTGAACCAATCAAATGTAAAAAATATATACATTGTTAAATATTGTTACCAGCGGATGGCAGGCCCGGGCGGGTGCAGCTTTGACAAAGTGGTCAAAAACGTTGGTCGGGATAGATGGCGATTGGCGAACGGATGATGAGTTTTGTGATGCGGTTGCGGATGAAATAATAGCCCATCCGCGCATCTCTAGTGTGCACATCCCCACCATTAAAGTGCAGGGCAAAAAGGAGCTGGAAACAAATAAAAGAATGAATTAAACACATGCACTCTCCTAATATTCCCATATATTTATTGTGCAATGTTTCAACCACTTGGTTTTCCTCAGGCAAATGACATTCAACAGAGGCTCAAGCATAAACATAGGGCAAAGACATGTTTAGCTGATTAGGCATCAGCTGAACTCATTTATACTAATTTTCAAGGCCTTGATCGGCCCAAATACCATCTTTCTAACAGTCACCGCATAAAACCATTAGTAATAATATTACAAGTCACATATCCACAATATACACACAGGCAGTGAAAAAAATGGAACGGACAGCAAAGTCCCTAACTTACAAAATAACATTATATACTTTATCCCACATTGACAGTTTATCATATTAGACCGATACCACAGAATATTTCACAAGAAGACATTACAGAAAATATATTATAGAAAAGGCTATCAAAATCTAAATTTAAGCCATTTGGAGAAATTGTGTTGAGGTTATAAATCCCAAAGGTTTCTCTCAGAAGAAGCCTTCTACATAACCACTTCCTTTCGGAGGGCTTAACACATTCCACCCCAACATATATCAATGCACTAACATTGTGACCGGCTAGCTTAAAGTGGGCAGACAGGGGGCTGCAATAATCCACGTTCTGATTCAGCTCCTATGCTTAGTAATCATTGCGCGTGTGGTTTTGCCTACATATGCCAGGACACAAGATCATATATATGACATGTGTGGTGCTACAGGTGATAGCACCACTAATGCATATGGCTTTGCCAGTGTGAGGGTGGTTTAACGTTTTACATTTGTGTGTACACTCACCTAAAGGATTATTAGGAACGCATTCAATTTCCTGTTCAATTTCTCATTAATGCAATTATCTACTCAACCAATCACATGGCAGTTGCTTCAATGCATTTAGGGGTGTGGTCCTGGTCAAGACAATCTCCTGAACTCCAAATGAATGTCAGAATGGGAAAGAAAGGTGATTTAAGCAATTTTGAGCGTGGGAAGGTTGTTGGTGCCAGACGGGCCGGTCTGCGTACTTCACAATCTGCTCAGTTACTGGGATTTTCACGCAAAACCATTTCTAGGGTTTACAAAGAATAGTGTGAAAAGGGAAAAACATCCAGTATGGGGCAGTCCTGTGGGCGAAAATGCCTTGTTGATGCTAGAGGTCAGAGGAGAATGGACCGACTGCTTCAAGCTGATAGAAGAGCAACTTTGACTGAAATAACCACTCGTTACAACCGAGGTATGCAGAAAAGCATTTGTGAAGCCACAACACACACAACCTTGAGGCAGATGGGCTACAACACCAGAAGACCCCACCGGGTACCACTCATCTCCACTACAAATAGGAAAAAGAGGCTACAATTTGCAGGAGCTCACCAAAATTGTACAGTTGAAGACTGGAAAAATGTTGCCTGGTCTGATGAGTCTCGATTTCTGTTGAGACATTCAGATGGTAGAGTCAGAATTTGGCGTAAACAGAATGGGAACATGGATCCATCATGCCTTGTTACCACTGTGCAGGCTGGTGGTGGTGGTGTAATGGTGTGGGGGATGTTTTCTTGGCACACTTTAGGCCCCGAAGTGCCAATTAAGCATTGTTTAAATGCCACGGCCTACCTGACCATTGTTTCTGACCATGTCCATCCCTTTATGGCCACCATGTACCCATCCTCTGACGGCTACTTCCAGCTGGATAATGCACCATGTCACAAAGCTCAAATCATTTCAAATTGGTTTATTGAACATGACAATGAGTTCACTCTACTAAAATGGCCCCCACAGTCACCAGATCTCAACCCAATAGAGCATCTTTGGGATGTGGTGGAACGGGAGCTTCGTGCCATGGATGTGCATCCCACAAATCTCCATCAACTGCAAGATGCTATCCTATCAATATGGGCCAACATTTCCAAAGAATGCTTTCACCACCTTGTTGAATCAATGCCACGTAGAATTAAGGCAGTTCTGAAGGCGAAAGTGGGTCAAACAGTATTAGTATGGTGTTCCTAATTATCCTTTAGGTTAGTGTATGTACACAACTGCCACACCTATCATTTCCATCACAGGCGGTAGGGGTGGTGCGCGATGAGGGCTTATATCACTCCTAACTATATGGTCTCTTTGATTAGGTGCGTGCTTAAAAGCCATCCTCAGCTCATCTGGAAATACCTTTTTTGCATTGGATCTGAATCAATAATGTGCCAGTGTTTTTGGACAAGACTTTTCAAGCTCAAACACTAGTATTTTATTTTATGGGGGCATTAATCTTTTTACCAGTACTCTTTTTTTGTAGCCTTAAGGCATTCGTCTTGCGAGATGTCAAAACACTTCATTGCATTATTTACCCACTCCTGTTTGTGACCTCTGCTAAGAAAACTATTAGATAAATCCTTAGCCTCTATTGAATACGAGTCATCCTCACTACATATCCTGCGAATTCGATGGAACTGGCTAATGGGAAGGCTTTTAATCAGCGATCGCGGGTGAACTGTCTCAGTAAAGTGTTGCGATCAGTTGGTTTGCATTAGAGATCTGTTTTTATTTCCCTCCCCTTTGTATAGACTTTAACATCCAGGAAGCTAATACCATATTATATTATATATCATATTCAAGTGTGAATTTAAGATGGTCATTACAAGAGTTTAGATATCCATGAAAGTACATGAGTTCATACACTGTAGAGTCAACAATTAAAAATACATCATCAATTAATCGTTTATAAAATAAGTTTTTTTCATGAAAAGGGTTTACTCAAGATGAAATTATTCTCAAAAAGGCCCATGTGTAGGCAAGCGTAATTTGGTGCCATTTTAATGCCCAATGTTGTGCCTTTCCTATGTATATAGAAATTGTCTTGAAAACAAACGAAATTTGTTAAAACTATACAAGCGCAAGTGCAAAATACAGTCTATGCTGGGCTTGGATACAGGCTGATTCAGTGTGAGAAAATGATCTAATGCACTTATACCACCATCATGGGGGATATTTGTATATAAGAAAAAACTTTCTACACATTCACAAAATATTTCTTCAGATGCAAAACTTTTTTACACATTCACAAAAGATTTCTACAGATGCAAAACTTTTTTACACATGCAAACATCACTTCACAACCTCAAAATATTATTGGCCCTTATTTGATCCCATACCAGTCTAGCTGACACAATGCATCTGAAACATCCCTCCCAAAAGGGACAGTCAAGTAAAAAAAAAAGCAAAATGGGTGGATGCAAGGTTGACATTATGTAGTATTTAAACACTGGTATCGGATCGGTACTCAGTATCGGACCAGTAGAAAAAGTTCAGTACTCGGATGGGTATAGGCAATGAAAGTGGTATCGCTGCATCCCTAGTCCAGAGGCTAGTGCCTACATTCACAGGGCAACATTGCCAGTTAGTATAATGATATAATATGTATTTTTATTACCAAATTTTCTCCCTTTAAAAGAATGTCATATCAAATAATAGTGCTGTTGAATTCTGATAAGGCAGACATACTTGGATCTGTATTTTCTGAATTTTTGGGCAGTTGACAACATTTTTTAAACTCTGTCTCAAGATATCAATTACACAATTTTGAAAATAACAGGTTTTTAATTTTAATATATAAATCAATATTTGTATTAATTCTGATGTTATATTATGTTTAAGTATGTTGCTCAATTTGATTTTCCATGCACAGCCTTTCCCATGACGTTTCACATAAATATTGTTCCACATTAAACAAAATAGATTTTTCCATGAAAATCACCTTTAAAAACAAATTAGCAACTGAGTGTTGTTTTATTTGGACATATAATCAATACTAAAGTGCAAATACAAAATTGAATAATGAATTTGCAAAGACAATATTTCATTTTGCAGCCTTGTTCAACAGGCCTATGCTTGGGTTTCAAGCTTGGCAAGGTTCCGATAGTTACAGTCTCCAGGAAATGGTACCAAACCTCAAGCCTGCCATACTATACAAAAAAGTATGTCTTAGCTAAGGTTGTTTACTAGAACCGGGAACAGGGAGGTTTTCAGCAGTAAGGCAGTTGACATATCAAGTGATAATGCATCTTGTCAAGATCCACTCAATGGTGTAGAGCAGAACAGTTTGAGGATGAGCCTCAAGGCGTTGATGTGCTCTCTTCACCGCTGACTGTGTGTATATGGACCATGTGGGACCATGATGTGGACCTCAAGGAACTTGAAGCTCTACTCTCATTACCTAAGCCTGTTGTTTTGCATTGGGGTGTTCTTGCTACTCTTTGCACAATAAGCTCATTTTCCTGACATTGAGGAAGATACTGTTTTCGCATACTGCCAGGTCCTTGACCTCCCTCTAGACATTCTCATCACCATGTAGTCAGCTTAATTATGGGGTCAGTTTTCTTGGGTAAACAGGTACAGGAGGGGACTAGGCATGCACCACTCAGATGATCTTCTAGTGAGGATGAGCATGGTGATGTTGTTGACTACCATCACGACCAATGATTGCCCTGTCAGGAAGTCAAGGACCCAGTTTCAGAGAGAGGTTTTCAGTCCCCGGGTCCTGATGATGACATTGGAGGGAATTATAGCAGTAGTCTGAGATAGATCTGCTAAATGATTAAAATGTCTATAGGCATTAAACTGCTTGTAAACCCAGGATGGACTATGGTGTCCAGGAAGAGGCTACTGATGTGAACTATGACCAGCATTTCAAAGCACTTCATGGCAATGGTGTAGCCATTCAGGCATGATGCTTTTACATTGTTGGACACGGAGACAATAGTGGACCACTAAAGGCTATTTGGCATTACTCCTTGTGTGCAGATCGGGCAACTGTACATTCAATTACGGAACTATAGTTGGTGACCGTAATCATCCCGTACATGAGCTGACTACATATTTTCCTAGTTGGTTGAGCAAACAAAGCATTGGAAACAAATAAAAACTGGTAGTCATATGCAAGTAATGCTTTTACCGTGTCATGCAGGCTAGTCAGTGTCAGCTCAGCAGTAACAATTCCCAATTAAATAGATAGCCTACCTTTTCTGGTAACCTGATAAAAATCCATTGCAAACAACACCCTCATTAAATCCACAAGTGTTGAGTATCCTACCCTGGCATTCGTCAAATTCAAACCAAAACACAAGTCTTGTATCTAGGGCTGCTCGATTATGGAAAAAATCATAATCACGATTTTTTTCTCGATCACATTGTTTTTGTGATCGTTAGGCATGCCCGGATTACCGAATGGGCATTATGGGCACGGGTCCAGGGGCCCATGCGCACTCGGGGCCCAAACAAAGGGAAAAAAATATTTACATTTCAGATAATGACACCATGTATAACCAATGAAAAGACATGCTGATATTTGTATTCATTTAAATAGAATTATATAATTGGTCAAGCGCGGTGTGGAAAGCACTAACAACCCGCCCATGCGCAGCCTTCAAATAACCCTGCGCTGAACTGGGCAGGCTGTGGATCTGTCGTTGTGAGTCAAGAAAATGAGTGAGAAAAGCGGTTCTACTAAACGCAAACTAAAAAGAGAAAAAGAGAGGGAGGTGTCTTTATTAAGACAGGTTCCATCTATCAAAACATTCTTCAAAAGTAGCCAGGCCCAGTAGGAGAATCGGGGTGAGGAATGTGTGGTAGATCATGACGAGCACACTAACCAGGGACCGGAGGAGGCTAGTGTTAGCAGCGCAGCACAACCTGCTAGCTGTACCGGTAGCAGCAGCAGCGGTTTAATCAGGTGTCTGACCCGATATTGTGGGGGGCAATAGACGAGGATGCTCGTGCTGTTGTTATCAGTCGTGGACCTCCCCAAGTGGGATGTGGCTGTCAAAGTTTTTAGGTTAAATGAAATATAGTATTATCAAAAAACAAGCTGCTTTCTTTTACATTTAATATTTACATTTACATTTAGGGCATTTAACAGACACTTTTATCCAAAGCAACTTACATGTAGTACATTTGTCAATATTTGGACAGGTCATACACCAGCAATTGTAATTTGTAAGCAACCAATATTATACCAGAATACTTACAGCATTTTGTAATGTCTACTACCATTCAATCATCAAATAAAGTGCCTAGTGGCCTTGAATAATAAAGTTCTAAATACATAAGTGCAGAATCTTTTAGTATAAAGTAGAAAGATTACAAAGAGTAAAAAAAACATTTGGGGAAGAAACTTGGGTTACAGAGTTTATGGTTTTCGATAAGTTGACCTATACCGTTTGCATCCTTTTCCTCACAGAAAGAGGAGAGGGGGAGAGAGAGCGGCAACCCCTGGAGAGCCGAGGAGGACAGGACAGGAGAGGAGAGAGAGACAGGAAAATAACATTAATGGGTGTATGTGTTTGTGTGTGAATTATGGAAGAATTTGATTTATAGAACTGGATTGGTAAAAGTGAGGCCCTATGTGCTTGCATATGTCATCTAGTTGCGCACTAGAGGTGTTACCCACAGGATGAGCATCCGGTTTGGCAAATTGACGCAAATGAGGAAGTGCCTTAAACCTGCATTCTATCTGAATTCCAGCTGAGGGTGATACGTCTGGTTGCAAAAGAGCTCAGTTTCTGTAATAGTCTATGAGAATGAGAGACATAATATACTTGATTTATTACCTCAGTAAACATTTTCATAATGACTATATGGTCTCAATCGCTACATTTAATTAAGCCTTCTGCAGTTTATCATGATGTTACATTTTTGGAATTATAGTCTCGTTGATTTTAAAATTGGCGATAAAGGAAAGGGGCATTTAGGGATGGTTATGGCGTTCGGTTATACGACAAGACAATCAAAGCAGTTGGCATTTCAATTTTCTCCAGTAAGTATCGTTACATTTTGTTTTACATTATGTTTTAATACTGTTTTTCGTTAGCATCCCAATTAATATCAGTTAGCTAGCTAGATTACTCCTCCCTCTCGCCTAAAATCATCAAATCCGCAACCACGATGTCTGCGACCGTAACGGCAATTTCGATGACCCAAATCAGATCTTAACAAACCAATGGGTGATGTCAAACATGGCTCTATCCAGTAATTATACAATCTATGAGTGTTACCAGCAACAAAACAGTAACAAAAAATTCAAAAACTTGATTGTGTGGGTGGGGTGGGGGACCCTACAAGCAGGGCCGTCGCTAGTGGGGTGAAAGGTGGTGACAATTATAGGGGCCCCCACAGCACAGGGGGCCCCACAAAAAACAGCAGTTATTCTATATAGGCCCCTGTTATGTGAATAATTCTAATATTTATAATAGTTCTATGCCTGAAATTTTAATGAAAATCACAGAAAGATGCAATTTGATTAAAGAAGCTTTCCAAATATCTGCTCCTCTCCCCTCCCTAAACTGGTTTAGTCAGATCCGAAGTATAATTATTCAGTTAGTGACAAACATTAGATGGACTCAGAGCCAATGAAATTTTAAGTCCCACTATGAACTTGGTGGAAGAGCAGGAGACTGACAGCCCGATTGAAAATGTCAGGGAAAGGAAAGCATAAATCAGAGTACCAGAAACGCCGTGAAAAGAAAGAGAAGTATGCCATGACATTTGCTGTATCCCAGTCGATCAATACGTTCTTTAAGACAGGTTTGTGTATTGTAATTTATTTCGCTGCCCGAATAGGAAATATATCTCTAAACTTTTCATTTCCAGGGCGCAGCGAAATCAACCGAATGTTTACGTGGTCAAAACCCCGTCTTTATAATGCTATTGTGAATAGAGTTGGTTTGTAAAACACACAGAAAACATTAACACGAGTCACAACGCATTATATGGTATTATCCACCTGCCAGATGTTGATGTATTTTATTAGTCAAGAAAACACAAATACAACCGCTCTTAGATGGATACATTTATTAGCTTTATATAAAGATGTATAACGCAGTTCCATATATAATCTTTATTAAAAACTAAGACAATGAGTCATTATAGTGGTTGTAATATATTTATTTTTATACATTTGACTGCATTCTTGTCAATTTCTTAATGTTTACTTTGTGATTTATGAATTATCACAGACTGGAGGGGAAACTATTATATTACTGGTCCTTTTTTAAATTGGTTTTATAACTTAACAATGTTTTTTTGTTCGTTTTTATTAGATGTAATATTTATATACAGTCGTATGAAGAAGTTTAGGCATCCCTGACAATTTCCATGATATTTATTTATAAATAATTGTGTGTTTGGATCAGCAATTTCTTTTTGATCTATCAAATAATTGAAGGAAACTGTAATATTTCAGTAGTAAAATTAGGTTTATTGGATGAACTGAAAATGTGCAGTATGCCTCAAAATGAACTTAGATAGGTGCATACATTTGGGCACCCCAACAGAAATATATCAATATTTTGTTTATATATTGATAATATTTTAGAAATAACAGCCTCTAGATGCTTCCTATAGCCTGTAGCGAGTGTCTGGATTCTGGATGAAGGTTATTTGGACCATTCCTCCTTGCAAAACATCTCCAGTTCAGTTAGGTTTAATGGTTGCCGAGCATGGAAAGCCTGCTTCTAATCACCCCACAGATTTTCAATGATATTCAGGTCTGCGGATTGGGATGACCATTCCAGAACATTGTACTTGTTTCTCTAAATGCCAGAGTAGATTTTGAGCAGAGTTTTGGATTGTTGTCTTGTTGAAATATCCAGCCTCAGCATAACTTCAACGTTGTGACTGATTCCTCTACATTATTCTCAAGTATCTGCTGATATTGAGTGGAATCCATGGACCCACAACTTTAACAAGATTCCCAGTACCGGCACTGTCCACACAGCCCCACAGCATGATGGAATCTCCACCAAATTTCACTGTGGGTAGCAAGTG